>JAJJWX010001841.1:0-223519 GCA_023529315.1 Papaver bracteatum
GTATGAGTTGATTTTTATGAAATCTTAACAAGGGTGTAGTTTAGGATTTCCTGTAACTACAGCCACCAAACTTGTGGGCACCAACTTGGCTACGGTGCCAATTCTTTGGCCACGGCGCCAAACTCTAATTTTGGCCGTGCCCAAACTATGCCAAAATCCTAACTTGGACGTACCTAAAAGCATGCCAAGGCCATGCCAGCCACGTCTCCATGCCACTGGATGCCAAACGAAAGGTTGCAACAATCAACGGCTACCTTTCCTATCAAGATGCAAAATCTAAACCGTCGAAGGTCACCACCGAGCCGATAAGCTTCCCAAGATTAACCTACCAAGCAATAGCAACACGCTACACAAAAACACTCGAGGCATCAAAACATGTAAAAAATTGGGGGATGCTCATCATGGTATTGGTCTGGCGAATTACAGCGTGCGGCGTGCAATACGCCTGTTACAAGAAAGTATTATAAAAGTGAGGCGGTTAGTAATGGCAAGAAATAATGGTGAAACGTATCCTTCATTATGGAAACATCAATTCCAGACGTTACCCTTTACCATTTTCCCCTATTACTCAAACCATTCCCACTTTTACGAGACCAGGATACGTTTTATTACGACTTGTATAAATAGGTCTCACCTATTTCCACCAAAATACAAGTTTTTGGTCGGCAACACACAATATCTAGAAATCACCTGGTAGCTTTCCATCCGGCTCACCAGTTTTACTTTCTGATACATGTCACAAAATGCCCACACTTCCAGAATCAACTATTTTGGTCTCAACACTTTCTTCGCTTCCCTCCCTAAGACTAAGCTTTCTCCTTCACTTTGTGAATGAAGGAAGCATGGAATGGTCATTTCTTGGTTTATGTCATGATTGTACATATTTATTTACTCGAATCAAAAGTACTCCCATGCATTACATTGTTTAGGGTTTAGATTTGTTTCTCGCCCACACACCCTAAATTACCAAAATCAGTAGAAAGGGTTTTCACCCTCAAACAGTAGTATCCTGTTGGGATCAGAGACGTATGAGCATAATTGTACCTTGGATCAATGTGAGATTGGTTAGGGTTCAATTATAGTCTAGATCGAAGTTAGTTTGGAGTAGGCTAGTATCTGTAGAGGCTTAATACATTATGTGTTCAATCTGGACTAGGTCCTGGGGTTTTTCTGCATTTGCGGTTTCCTCATTAACAAAATTTTGGTGTCGGTGTTATTTCTTTTCTGCATTTTCTTTTGTTATATAATTGAAATAATACAGGTTGTGTGTTGTTCAATCAATTAGAATATTCGACATTTTGGTTGTTGATTTAAATTGATTGACACTGGGATATTGGTCTTCGGTACTATCCAAGTTTATCTCTCATGTATTTAAATTGAGACTCGAAGTTTGCTTGAGTAAGATTTAAATCGAGAGATATAGATATAAAAACTCTTTGATATACTTTTCTATTGATTGAGTCTAACTGTCTAGTTGATTCTCATAAAAGTATATTAGAGTTTGTCCATACAGATTGCTAAGCGAAATATTTGGTGTGGTTGTTAGACCCCCGCTTTTTCACCTCATCGATTTGTTGGACAATGAGTCTGAATTTAACTTCTGCCCATTGGTGTACGTTCCTCCTCTTGTTTCTCAGTTTCCGAAAAAAATATCATTTTAAATATGGTACAGACCTTAGTGTTGGTGAAACATATTTTATACTGAGTTGTACTCCTGACCATTTAGTATTTGTAATGCGAGTAAACTTTCCTATGGAAGAATATAATATCGACAGAGTAGCACGACTGATGGGTCTTGATCAATGTATTCCTAATGTTCCAATTGGTAAACTGTTAGTTGATCAGCTTAGAACTTGCTTAGACTATACACATGTGGATGGACATGATTACTTGTTTTCTCGTTCTGACCGAGATGCATATGCGACTTTGGGTTACATAGATTTTTGGAATAATAAACTCGAGAATCTCCATGATTTTTTGATGGCCGTTCGTTCTCCGGAACAAGAACCTCCTACTGCTAGGATGATTTCTGATCGACCAAGGTTAAATCCAATCCCTGGTGACAAATGGAAAATACTTCCATGATCTTCGTAAGTAAGTATTCTTCTCTTTGTTTTGGTAGAAGTATGATAATTGTAGTTTAACATATCTTCATTATAGGATGAGCGTATGGTGAGGCCCCATATTGATGTAGACTGCATGTATATAGAATAAAATTCCCAGGATGAGGGAAAGTAGAAGCAAGATCTACATGATGTTACCAAATAATGTGAAATCTCCATCTGTCTCTGTGGTTAGTCATTAATGGTTCTTTCTCGATGACTTATTCTCCGTATAATTAGGATCGTGAAACAAATATTTCGTTATCTTGTTCCTGGGTTTTTCTCCATCAAATATTGATGGTATTCGGTTTTCCTTGATTGTAAAACCCACTCACGAACTAGATGATGAACATGAAGAGTTGATGTAAGCATCTCCTTGCATATCATTTATGATATTTCTTGAATGAAATAATAATTCTCATTGTTGATGTATATAGGGAGAGATTCTTATAGACAAACAAAATACTAATGATGTTCATTCGTCTTCGGAGGATGATGAGGAGGATAGCTCTCATGACTCGGAACCGAATGGAGGTAATAATGATCTTAGTGGTGACACCGGAAATCCCAACTCCACGGACGGTTCAGAGATCACTCAATTAAGTATCTATTTTGTATTATCTTCATAGAAGCATGAAATTATTGATTTGTGATTAAATGAAGATGCATACGAATGAATGGAGAGTTTTTCCGTAATACGCCACCAGAAAATTCAGATTTGGTCTTTTGGCAAAAATGTTGTAGAATCTTCATCTGATATCAATTTTTTGTGATCCACCCCATCTTTATTATGCCTGGGAAGTCTTTTTGTGATCTACCCCTATCTTTAGAAATGAAGCTTTTAGTGTTTTGATCCCTTTTAATGATCGAAATCGATGAAACAGTAAACTTCCAGAAAGTCTTTAGAATTTTTTTAATAGTCATGTAGTTCAAGGTTTTGGCCACATCTTTTTGCTCGTTCATCCAATTACTGTGAATTTTGGATATAATATATGGGACATCAATACGAAGATAATGACATATGACTCAACCTAATATTCCTTAACAATTTCTCCCAGATAGTCGTATTATACATGGAAGTATAAAATCACCTCAGACGAGCTTGCTATAAAACGTCTTTTTTGTGACCTTACACTATTTGCTTGTGTCTTGAATATCTAATGAAGAACTTTGATGATGTTAGTTCACTTAAATTCTGAATTTTTTATGATTGCCATTTGAATTCCACGCTTGAAGCACTCTAACTCATATAATTATCGTATTAGGTGCAAAAGGACGAAGTAGAGGATAACAAGGCTAATAATGATGACATGAGAAATATTGTGAACCAAAGTGGTGATGCATCCATATCTGCACTTTAGGGTCATGAAGATGTTGTTACTGAATTCGTCGAACAAATTGAAGCTCAAGTTGATGTTGTTTCAGAGAAGGAAGAAACTGATCCGATAATGGAGACTTGTATGGTGTTACACGAATATCCTAATGCATATGTGATGAATGGAGATTTATGGAAACTAAATCAATTTTTTCCTATTAATTTTTAGTAGAAAATTAATTAAAATTCGGATTTATTAATTAGGGTAATTTTAGAATAGTCTAGAAGTTTATTTTAAGAGTTTTAACAAGTTAGGAAAGTTGCCTAAAGGTAGTAGATACATTGGGAAAATTAGTAAACTTTTTTGATCAATTAAAATTATTATATTTCCATTAAACTTGTTGAGTTTATTGATTTTGATTTTTTATTCATAGTTGGGGGTTTACCTCGAGGTCTGAATACTAATATCATATTTATAGTCGTTTTTTCGTAGTGAAATAACGAGGTCTAGATATATATGTATAGTCGTTATTGTTAGAATTAACTAGGTCTAGATAAACCATATCTATAGTCTTTATTCTTATTGGTTTAACGAGATATAGATAAACCTGTAAATTTGAGGATATATCTTTGAAGAAACCTAATTTCTACAAATTTTATCGGTTACTTTTTAATATTTCATTCCGCTGCGATAATTATCATATCTTAAACGCTTCTGATCTGCATCAGTTGGTATTAGTGCTTAAGTTGATTCTAGGGTTGATAAGATGCTACCAAGAGTACAAATCGGTCATGGTCGAGGTCCAGAAGGTTTTAATGCATTAGGAGAACCAATTATGGAAGATATCGAAGGTATGTTAGTTCGACATAATATTAATGGTATTTTTGATGACGCTCTTGAAGATGATGAACCTACTGATGAAGTTGTTTCTGGAGATCAAGAAGATAGTGATATATTTTATTTTCCTATGGTCAAGAGTAAACTAGTTGTTGATTATTGTGATATGCAAATGGTTTCTCATAAATACCATAGTAAGAAAGAACTTGTTGAATCAACCTATGAAGATCCATTTTGGGTTCCCAGCATACGTCATGCTTCCATACGGTACATAAAGTTTTTTTTTCACTACATGAATTCATATTTTTGAAGATTGTTATCAACGAGTTATGCATGCAGAACATGGTACCGTCAAGATTCGAGGACGAATCTTCTCCAACACCGGCAGAATAATGAAGGGATATTTATGGAAACTAAATCTATTATTTTCCTATTATTATTTGTATCTTATTAATGATATTTTTAATAAAAAATTAATTAAAATTTGGATTTATTAATTAGGGTAATTTTAGAATAGTCTAGAAGTTTATTTTAAGAGTTTTAGGAAAGTTGCCTAAAGGTAGTAGATACCTTGAGAAACAATTTTTTTATATTTTTGTTATGTTTAGAGTTTGTTTAGGGGGAGTTATCTATATAAGGAGCTCCAAAAACGAAAATTACTAGACTTTTTTGATTAATTAAAATTATTATACTTTCATTAAACTTGTTGAGTTTATTGATTTTGATTTTTTATTCATAGTTGAGTTTACTCCGAGGTCTGAATACTAATAACATATCTATAGTCGTTTTTTGTAGTGAATTAACAAGGTCTAGATATATCAATAGTTTATTCTTAGATTTAACGAGGTCTAGATAAACCTATAGATTTTAGGATATCTCTTTGAAGAAAACCTAATTTCAACAAATTTTATCAGTTACTTTTTAATATTTCATTCCATTGCGACAATTATCATATCTTAAACGCTTCCGATACGCATCAAGATGTCGTTTTTGATCCTCCATTCTGTAAGCCACTCCAATATCATGAACTAGTTGGTGGATTTAGCGTCTCCACCAGATATGCTAGCTTGTATCGCAAAATATGGCAGAGGTATGGCCATATCATCACCACCAAGAATACTTAACGTGTTTATTTCTTGATAATGCAAGTAGGATCTATCTTGCATGTCATAGATGATATACGGTCCAAGGCTTGAAGTATTGTTACTAAAGATGTACTGTTTGATTGGGAATACAACTTGCATGCTTCTAAGAGACTTGGTTTCAATATGGGGTGGCTTCGTCAAAGAATTAATGCCATCAAGGATACACAGAAGAAAAGTGTACCTTTTCCAATGATGAGAGGCAAAGATCGCTAGACTAGCTGAAGAGCTGGAGTTGGAGAAGGAAGCTCTGCAAGACTTGAAGATGGCATTTTTTGAAGAGCATAAATCTTATTTTGCTGGTTTCCTTTAGTTCTGATTCTGGATCCTCAGAACTCTATAAACTTCTGAGAGATGTGAGGTTTTATTTGGTTTTGATTTTTTGGTTGGTTTTGGATAAGTAGATGATTGACAGTTGTGAGGATTTTCCTTTGCATTTGATAGAGATTTTCTTTAAGTAAGTAAACTTTGATTAGCCATTGAAAGGAATTCAATTACTTAATGCAAGTATATTGTATACGTTTTGGAGGAATTAAAAATATAGATGAAAGAAAATCCTAAACACAAACTTCAGATGTTTTAGGAGTTCGTTCTTCAAACATCCAATACCTCAAACGTCGAATTTTTAGGCGTCAAATGCATTGATCCAATTCTCTTGTATTATTGTCATGTTTGTATTTCCATCCACATCAACTAACTTGTAAATTCCACAAACAACAGACTTAGAAATTATAAAAGGTCATTCGCAATTGGAGTTCTTTGCAGAGTGAAGATTGCGCTTAGTTTCTTTGAGAACTAAATCTTCTTCATGAATTTTGTTAGGATTGATTGTTCTTTCCCTGAATATCTTCTGCTGATTGGGCATTCTTTTTTACAGTGCGATTCCATGCTTGTGCAGACATCGAAGCTTTCCGATTTTTTGGCACATGTGAAAACTCGTGCAAGGTTATGATGGAATACCCAAGATATTCTTTATGCTTAGATATCATTTAAGCAATGAATATTTCGGTGAGATGCTCGATTTAGAGAGGTTCCAGATTTAACCACTTGGTAAAATATTGTTATGGTGAAGCTACCTATTGCTTGTGCAGACATCGAAGCTTTCCGATTTTTTGGCACATGTGAAAACTCGTGCAAGGTTATGATGGAATACCCAAGATATTATTTATGCTTAGATATCATTTAAGCAATGAATATTTCGGTGAGATTCTCAATTTAGAGAGGTTTCAGATTCAACCACTTGGTAAAATATTGTTATGGTGAAGCTACCTATTCATACCTTCTTGCAACAACAGAGTTACTAATATAATTGAGTCCCCATGCTAGTAGAGCATGTGAGAGAATAGATGTTGTAGATATAGGTGTAATGAGACTTGCCTGAGTCAAAAATATCATTAGGAATGCCAATGCATCTTCTCCAGGTTCTTTTTTCAACCCCATCAGAGTTCGAAGTTCATCCAAGTGCCTTGATGATAATGTCCATCAAATGTTCTAGATCAAAACTTTCCACATCGAAGAGATGTGCAACAAAAGGTGGATCGTCAGTAGCATTATTTTAGGCATGGATGCACGTTCGTCCGAGGATCATGTCATATCCTGGATCCTCCCCGATTATGTAAAATTTGGTTTCTGTCCAGGTTGAACCTATTTTCACCTTGAGAGTAATGTATCCATAAGCATGCGTGGTCGTTCCTTCATGACCCCTGATTGAGATGTGAACATGAGTATCATCTTGTCGAGTGCTGCCTGTAGCTCTGAGGGTCTTCAATGGAATAACATTGACAGCAGTACCAACATCGATCAACGCTCTCTTGAATTCAATTTCTTTGAGATTGACTGTGGTAAGAAGTCCCTAATCGTACATCTTTGTGTCCGTGGCTGGAGGCTTAGGGAGTATTTTTGGAATGGAAATACGTCTTTCTGACACGATATGATTCAATGATGTAAACATGTCTTTCGTTTGTGCCTTTGACAGATAGAGTAATTCACATATATGTTCGACCAAGGATTGAACTTCTTCTTTTACGTGTTATTCAAAGAGTAAAAGTCCCGATTGGGAGAGGATATATGTGCACCCCTTTAGTATCCAGATTAATCTCTCCTGACTCGACATTTTCCTTGAAGTTGCGCTTCAAAACATTGCTGTCATTTGTCGGATGATTGACAAATATATGAAATTAAGCGGAAATATCTAGGATTCTATATTTCTTCCTCAGTTGGCTCTTTCTTGATATATGGTAATTTGATTGCACCATCTTGGATCCATACTTCTAGTAATTCGATTACTTTTTCAATGGGAAGAGGGAAGTTTAATTATGTCTGGTCATTCCCCGTTTGTTGACGCTGGGTTAGAGCTTGTGAATTTCGGGTTTGATTATCCTTCCTTTGTGCTTTGAAGGATCTTGGGATATTAGAGAAGCATGCTTGTGATGTTGCGCCTCGAATTTTCTTTTACTTCCTTCAGAAACAACATATGTGGAAGGTTAGATATTTTAGTTTTTGTTGACCAGGCGTCTGCTACCTAAAGTTTCACGTGAATCCTCGACTTTTATAATCTTTGCTCTCTCTAGAAAAGCAGGTGCAATAGTTACTGATCATTTGGCTGCTTCATGAAAATATGCGAAAGTCTAGAATCAGAGTTTTTCCAATAAGGCTCTGTAGACCGGGATCATTCCGTTGATGCATAAATCTATAAGATGGTGCCCAAAGACATTTGGATCATGACAATCCAAAGCTTGGACTCTGAATTTTTTCACATAATCATTGGGATGTTCATTGTTCCTCTGAAACATCCTTCTCAGACCAAAGAGAGTAACTTGTTATGAAACGAATAAGTATTTTCTATAAAAAAATATTAATCATTTCTCCCCAACTGGCGATACTTCATGGTGCAATGTTATTTTACCAGGTATACACTCTGCCTGTCAGAGACCTTGAAAACTCCTTCAGACAGACAACATGGTTGTACTCATGCTTGCCCAATGATTCCAGGAATCGAGAAACATGTTCTCGAGCATTGCATGTTCCATCATAAAAAGCGTGAACATTGGAGAAGTATAACATTTTTGGATATGAACTCTCTATATAACATAAGGATATGGAGGTAGGTGACGGTGGACATATGGTGTCTTTTATTTCACACGATTCTCCAAAAAGCGCTCCAAATCTTCCGAAACATGGATTAGGGAGATTTATAAATCAGCTTTTGAGGATGTTTCCTTGGCTTTTCCTTTTTCCGCCTGACATTGTGGCTGAGTTTGTTCAGGAGGTAACTTCTCTGTGAGAGTATTGAGATATGCACACAATTATTTATGTGTTGCATCTATGTTCGCCTGATTCTTGGTGAGAACTTCCCGAACCTTTATTAGATTGTCTATGATAGGTGGATCTTCTCCGATTTCTTTAGGAGCTCGGCTAAAGAGAGGATTGTTGTCTATGTTGGTTTCATCATGGATAACAGTATTACTGATATGATGGGTAGTATACAGTAGCGCCGCTGTTGGAAACGGGAAGACTAACTGGAGTACCACAATTATTGCTAGTCCTAGCATTGTTTGGGTTAGGGTTAGGATTTGTAACTGAGCCTGACCTAAGATCAACCATCTTTGAAAAATAAGGATTGTAACTAAGAGACTAATTTTCCACCGTGGTCTCCAATCTTTTGATGGTGAAAACGATTTGCTGGTTTCTGAGGAAAAGTGAAAAGACGAGCGATTCCTTGATTGAGAAAATTTCCTAAAAATTTAGGGAAGAAATGCATTGCATGGCAGTGTTTTGAGTTCGAGATATCAATCTATAAGACTTCGGACTAAACCAACACAATGGTCGTTCCAAAGTCAATTCGGTCACAAAGATGGATGGAGGTCGATCTGTAGGAGGGAAGCTGAAAATTATATGAGATCAATGAGTATTGAAGGATTTTGGATGTGTTGGAGACTTATGCAAGTATTGTGAACTATTGAGTTCAGATAAGTTCATATACGATGATTCTGATTAAGTTCTGATAACTTGAGTTATGTTATATTTCAATCATGGATTGATTAATTTATTTATATTGCAGAAATAGTAAACATATTGATCTCCAGTAAGTGTGACGGTTTCATAGGAGTGGAAGAGTGGGAAGTGAGAAATCGTGGTTAAACCAGTTCCACATGCGTGGGAGAATTGGTTGATTGTCCATCCACTATTTTGTTAACTCCTTTAACTTCTTGCACGACTTACTCACATTTCTTATTGTGGGTGTACACATGTGTCGTAGGTCGCCATACCAAAATCGTATTGAATATGGAGTCTGCAAGGAAAACATGTATTTAATTGGTCAATTGTTGAGTTGACTAGACCATGAGTCTTAAACTTGATGAGTCGAGCATAATGGACGAATGTGGTATGCTCTGAGACTCATGGATTGAGCATAAGAAGTCTGCTAGGATGGAAAAATGCACATATGTCGAGTCTGAATTATGATGTATCAATTTACCAGTTGAGGCAATAATGATGTTCTGATAATTTGGATCGACGTGTGTCCAATAAGATTGCTCGATCATGGACCTATTCTGATATGCCGAGCATTTGAAAAGAAATCAGATGTTTGTTGGGTTATGAGTTATGTAGAGTGCTCATTCCTAATCTACTATGTCATGAATTGTCGAAAGTGAAATAATCTTTTAAATATCATCCTATAAGTACGATACCAAGTGTGTTCGTCTATGTACAAAGTCGAGACAATACAAAAACTATTGTATTCACTTTAAGTGATCGTCTATGGATATGAAATCGAGACAATACGACAAAAAATGATCACTTGATAATAGGTATGGTGTTAAACCGGATCACTATAGGATCAATATCAAGTAACTAGGATTAACGTATGTGTGTAATTTATTTAATTATAATATGGAAATAAAGTAAATGACATAACAATATTTTATTAACGAGGAAACCGCAAATGCCGAAAAACCCCAGGACCTAGTCCATTTTTGAATACTCTCGGAATTAAGCTGTTATACAAAATCTAATACCAACTTCGTATAGTTGAGACCAAGTAGACTACCTCTAGCTACTTAGTTTCCTCAGTATTCCCGTGCCTTATAATTCTATAGTTACGCATGTGAATAACAAGTCCTTTGGATCGTATTCCAAATAACAAAGGAAGAATTTGTTTGGTAATCACTCTAATCAATCTTTGATATAAAGATATGTGAGTTGTTGACAAAGGATCTTTCGTTTAAACTGATAAAATCCTTTGTATGGTTAGATCAACCTAAACTTTAATTACCGAAATAACTAACATTTATATTTTTCGCAATCAATCAATATAGAAATCAAAGACTAACTATAAAGCGATGTCGATCTTACACAATTAGCCAATCATGTCTATCAAAGATAAACATGATTCTAGTTAGAGACCATCCGATCAAGGTTTGTGCAATAAATCCAAAAGATACAAAAACTAATTAGAATCTCTTCTTCGTATTCAAATCTTCTATTGTCTTCAATAACCTGCACAACACAACTTGAATCCTCCTGTGATCAATCACACGCAGAACGGAGTCTGTTTTACAATGGATTATCATAAGATATCTTTAGATCCAAAAATGGTTCTAAATATCCCGTCGATACTTTGATCTAGTGTGAGTGAGACTTATATCAGAAGAGAAGGTTCTCAAGAATAAACAAACTAGGTGAAATCAAAGTTTCAACAACCGTTAGTCAATCAAATCAATAATCGAAAACTAAAATAATAATACAACTATCTAGTTTCCCACCAACGATACTCATAGATCTTATTGATCTCCAACATAAGTATTTAAACGAGCAGTCGTAAGAGATTTCGCATAATTAGGGTACTTTCGTCTCCGGATAGACGGCTCCACTAGAAACAACAAGAATGAAGTTTTCCTGGCTCTTCAGATAATTTGCAAGAAATGCAAACTCAAGTATTTATAGACCAAAGTTGTTTGGACAACAAAGAAATTCCAAAACCGAAAAGATTCTCAAGATATTAATATTAAAACACCTAATTTCGGTTTTTCTATTTCCATAATGCCAAACCATATTTCCGAAAACTCTTATAGAAAATTTCTATTATTAGTGCAGTGGTAGGCTCGGAAATATACCTACTATTGTGTATACTGCAAGTGCACAGTGTCGACAAGCAACACAGGGCAAGCACAGGTCGAACCACAGAGACTTGGAGAGTGTAGAAGTTGATTCTAAATCCTGATTCAGAGAGTAACCAAAAGGGGTTTGATTTTGTCGATACGACGATATGATTTTCAAGTGACTGAAATAATAAAAGTAAAAGATGCAAATAACAAGATATGTAAACAATGATAATATGGATACTAGGGTATTCAAATCCACCAATAACCTATGATATGCATTCAACTTGTAATATTATTCTTGTCCTTATAGTAGATTCAAGTCTACCGTATAACTAAGGTGTTTCTCCAATGGATAATTTAATCACAACTAAAGTATTTCTCCAAAGCATTAATTGTCTAATTAAGCACAACTAATCTAAAGATCAATATTTGGTTAAGCATGAGTTGTAGCATAATCAACATAGAGATATTCTAACTACAATGGATACATGGCATACATTGTGAGAGCAAGATGTTGAAAAACTTGGATTAAATTATATCTTTAAACAATTCTAAACTTTCAAGAACAAGATACAAGATATGAATACATACCAATGAGATTAGGGCTTCATCTAAACCATAGTAAATGAAACTAGAACATGAAGAACATTACAACAAAACTTAAATTTGATAAACTAACATGAACAAGCTATTCTTGGATGGTTTTTCAACACAACAACCCTCTCTATTTATACACAAAATTCCCTCAAGCACTTGGATCCGAATTTTGGCACTCATCCACTCAACAAATCATGTTTTCTTAATTGATGGAATATATTTGGTTGTGGGAAACAAATTGGGAGTGATTGAGTGAGAGAATGGGGGTGAGGTGGATGTTTTGGAAAGAATCCAATGGGGGTGAGGTGGATGTTTTGGAAATAATCCAATGGGGGTGAGGTGGAAATGGATTTGGGTCTTGGGTTTTGGATCATGGGTTGTTTAATCCCATGAATTTGTAAACAAAGTTGCCACCGATGCGCGAGCGGGTTGCAACGCTTCCAACTTTCTTCTCTTTTGTCTTCTCAATTCTTCCAAGCTTTATTTAGTACTTAAAAACACAAAATTAATTAATACAAATATTTATTCTTGAAAATGGTAAAAATGCAGAATTTGGGATAATATATGACTTTGAAGCGTGAAAGATGAGTTAAGTGCCAATGAAAAGGTATATGAATATGCAATATTTGGCACTCATCATGCAGCACATTAACTAATAATATTTTCAAGCGGATATGTTTTAATTGCTGGTAATTAAAACATTTGTGTTGAAAATCATAATTAATGTTTTTTTATATTTCAGTATGGGATCAGTTACACCTTACTTCCCGAGTTAGCTTGTGATTGGTTACACCTTGATTCCAGAGGTAGCTTGTGACTAGGGATGGTCATGGGGCGGGTATGTCAAATCCCAGTCACTGCCCCGTTCGTATAAAAAATACCCATACCCTCCCCATTACCCACATGAATTGGGGCGGGGCGTGTGTGGGAAATACCCGTATGGGGCGGGTTTTCCCATGGGTTACCGTTACACGGTGTTAATACATAAATTTGTTTATAATCAAAACTTAAATATGATTCAAACAAAAATAATAACATAACAATAATACATTCTAAAATTTTAAATTCAGAAATTCATCTTAAATTTAAAAAAAAAAAGAATTTATAAATGATGACTTATTAGTTTTTCTACTTTTCCCTTTATCATTAAAACTTCGTCCATGTTAATCATTTCATTATCCGTATCATTTTCACTATTTTAGCTTTCATAGAATGTATTTAATCATACCCAAGAAATGAAAGTGACGAATATACAAGAAAGATTAAGAATAGAATAAATGAAAGAAAGCTCAACTAATGGTAGAAATATATAAATTCGATACAAATTCTTGCATAAAAGTCTAAACTCTTATAAATAAAAGCTACGGGGCGGGTATGGTGCGGGAACCTTGAATCACGTCCCCACCCCATCCCCGTAGCCTAGGTTTCGGGTATTACCCATACCCGACCCCATCCCCATTTTTGCGGGTAAAACCCTACCCAGAAGGTGCGGGTACCCACGGGGATGGGTTTGGGTGGGGAAATGGTCATCCCTACTTGTGACTGATAACAACTAACTTCCCAATGTATCTTGTGACCGGATACAACTTGATCCACAAAGTATCTTGTGACCGATTACAACTTTCTACATCCTTTAGGCTATGACCGGTTAAACTACAATAATCGACACAAGTTAAGATAGGTTCCATGTTGTCATCTTGTATTGGTCATCCAAAAGATATTCAATAAAGAACGGGACCAATCATGTTTCCTTTCGATTACGAAACAAGTTTGTAAATATACTTCCTTTCAAAAAATGTTATGAAGTATTGTTTCCTATGATGAAATCAACACCTATAGTTTACACATAATAAAGTAACTAAATACAAAGATTATGTATATGTCGTACTTATGAATTTCCAAAACAAAAGCGTTTATACTTCGTAATAATAGATTCCTTGACACTTTTATCATAATGATATGACCAAGTCTAATCACTAGAGTATTATATATATGCAACTTCGCATGTTATGTTTTCAATATAATACGACTTAAAGATACGTTAGGAATGGAAACAATCCAAGTCAGTGTTACTAACCTTGAGTGGAATGATGATGTCCTCGTTGCAGCCGTTACTTCTTCTCATTCTTCAGGTATTCGAGGAAATACTTGTACGTCTCAACATTCCTAGACTTTCTAGTCTAACCTAAACAAGTTGACTCTAATATTTAATAAGAGGCTCTAGATGAGTTTTGATACTAAAATATGAAAACTAAACTTGACATACCAACGCTTGGTGAGTTCAACCTAGCTATGCTGTAACAGAATGACAAAGTATGTATTAAGATATTAGTGAATATTATACGATCGAATGTCTAATGAAATATTGGATGATTGGCCAAGTGATGACCATCCAATGATGGTGCTCTCAGACGAGAAATTAAAAAATTTGGTAGCAGGACCGAACATTAATTAAAAATATTGATTGCTGGATCAATATAAAAGTTATCGATGTTTATCGAATTATCATAAATTCAGAACCCTAATTTTGGAGAACCCTGAATACTGAAGATAAAAGGTTGTCCAATATGGGTAAAGGAATATCGATCACCCAATGGGAATAAGGGTCGGCTTGGTGGTAGACGGATGTACGAGCGTGCGGAAAAACATCCATGAACAAAGATTCATTATTGGAGAATTATGAATTATTATTTAAGTGATAATGGAGAGATGTGGGACCGGCCATCCATGATGGACAAGGATCGTTCAGGTTCGGTCATGGTGGTGCACGGGCCACCATGTCCCTCGCACGTCCTGAAAGTTTTAGGTGTTTTGTTGGACATTTGTGCAATATTTTGGATTTTCAGAAGAGTTTGATCTTGATTGAAATTCTTAATTTTTGCTTGAATGAGCAATTAAGGTTTTCGCTCATTCGTCCAATATTTACAATGATGTTATTTTAATATTATTGGTAAAAAAGACCTAATAGTCGTGGGATTAGGCTTTTTTGAAGAATTGAGCAATATGTGGAGAAATATGGAAACTAAGAGTTTGCATGAATAAGGGAGTTTCAAGAGATGGGGGGAATAAAAATAAAATAAGAAATTGGAGAGGCGTGGGACCGGCCACGGTCATGGCATGGCCGGCCGACCGGTGGGCCCGGTCCCACAACGCCTCTTCCTCTTTTTTTTTAATTATTTTCCAAATTTTCGTAGCTCTTCATATTTTATTTTTCGTCCATATTTTTGGGTGCTCGTTCGTGCATTATTGATAAGTACACTCGCACCATTTTCTTGGGGATTACTTGATGGTGGCCCATATGCCCGAAAGTGAATATCCATTACTAATTCATGGAATTCAGGTGAGAAAAGCCGTGAATTGAAGTTATGAGAACAATAGATTATTTTCAAGGAATTCAATTGATGAATATTGCACCATAATTAATTAATTAATGTCTCTATACTAGCGTAAAATCTGTCTATGAGCATTATGTTTATTCGGGAGACGAGGTATGAGATAGTAGAAGCATCATACTCGTTCTGAGTGTTTATTCTGTATAGTTAGGGAACATTTGCGACATCCTGAAGACGTTATTGCTCTATCCTAGTGGTTAATCCATCCATGAGTCATCCAATCATTCTCGATTTTATACATAAGTGAGTACTGGAATTGTTCAGTATTGATAAAATATGTCAAATATTAAAAGTTCAGCTGAGAGGCTTTAATGATTGCATATATGAGAGGCTATACACTCAATCAGATCTTATTGTGACATGAGCTTTCATGCCTAAATTATATAACATGAATTTCACATACTCGTCTAAAGCTAGGTCAGAAATATGCAAAACTATGATTTTAGATTTTAGCCATTGTAAAAAATCCACCATTAACACTAATAATCATAAATTTGGGGTACAAAAACTGTTTTATTGTCGACCTTATTGATACTGTTGGGGGCCTTGTGGTGTCATGGAAAATAGGCGCTGATCTAAAGGTGGAATGTTCTCCAAAAGCCTTATAAACTGTCTGATTAGAGATACGATGAGTGGGAAGGAAAGCACACTTTCTTGTGTGTATGGACTGTCGGAATGAAACAAAAAATACAAGTTCCGTAGCTTTATGGCACAGATGAGAAGTAGCATGAACCAAGAATATCTAGTCATAAGAGATCTCAACCTCACTCTAAAGGAACATGACAAAAAAGGGATAAGTGACTTTAACAAATCAGAAGCAAACAAGATTAATTATGTCTTAGACATGGCTGATATGAATGACCTGGGTTTTGTTGGGTATCCTTATACCTGGAGTAATATAAGGATGGATGAAGCACTCACTGAATCCATGATTGATAGAGCGTTGCCTAATGGACATTGGTGGGAAAGAAATAGTAATGTGATTGTCACTCATTTTATGGGGGTGGGTTCAGATCATATACCAATCATGCTCAACTCAAGATAATTTGAAAATATAGGAAACAAACCTTTTAGGGTAATGGGTACTTGGCTGAAGGAACAAGACTGCAAGAATCTCATAAAGGAGAGATGGAATTGCATTGATAGAGGTGTTATCTAGGGAAATTTCCAAGGATGAGGAATTAAACCTTATTCATGGGATAAAGGTGGCACAAAATGCCCAATATCGCACTTACTAGTTTTCAGCACTACAACTAAAGACGAGAGTGTTAACATTCTGAAAGTACTCAATGATTTTAGCTCGACATCTAGTCAGCTAATCAATTTAGAAAAGTAAAGCATTTTTTCAGTCTTAACACTCACCAAAACATTATAAACGATGCCATTAACACACTAGGTGTTAAGAGAATATCTCTAAATGACAAGTATTTAGGGTCGCCATTATTCACTCATACTTCTAAGGTCAAGTCATGTGAATTCATTTTAGATAGAGTGGGTGGTAAGCTTCAAGAGTGCAAAGGAAAAAACATGTTTTGTGCAGGAAAATGATTTATGATCCAGGCGTCTTCCTCGACAGTTCTGATATATCATATGAATTGTTTTCCAGTTTCAGTTGTCGTTACTGAAAGAATAGAAAAGATGCAGCGTGATTTATTTTGGGGAAAGGATGGGAATGAGAGAGAAAAAAAGGGTGTATATTAAGGCATGGACCTCGGTTTGCAATATAAAGAGTATGGGAGGAATGGTATTTGTAAATCTTAGAACTTTTAACTCGGCAGTGTTAGACAAAGTTTGTTGGAGATTGTTTCAGGAACCTAAATGGCCGTGGGCTTCTATATATGAAAATAAATACTTCCCGGAAATAAGTATGTTAAGTAGCAGCTATAAGTGCTCTGAAAAAGATTTTTGGGTGTGGAAAAATCTGATGAACGAGATGGGAAAAATAAAGGTGAATACTGAATGGATCGTAGGAGATGGGAAATCAATTAGAGTGTGGGAAGACACTTGGTATGCATATCAACAAGAGCCTCTAGTAATACCAAATGGTCAATGCCAGAAAATTACTTTCATAGAGGAATTGATGGTAAGAAAAGAGAATTAGTTGAGTTGGGATGAACAAAAATTGGTCAGATACTTTGACAAACATATAGAAGAGAAGATTAGGAAGGTTAGTAAAACAAAGAAAGAAGAGATGTGTTGAGATGGAAGCTGGAGAAGAATGTGAGGTTTATAGTCAGTTCACTGTACAAAAAATTATCCGTAGAGGTCAGCCAGAAGATATGGAGCTGAAGAAGTTTTGAAAAAAGGTTTGGATAATTAATCTTTGGTGCTTGTTGTTCCATGTTGGACTTATAGTCTTTTGACCCTTGCATACATCTAGAACTTAGGATTTCATTTTCCTGTAACTTTCCAGAGTAATTGCCAACTGAATCCTTTTTGTGTAACTTTTTTTGCCGCAATTGCACCATTACGAAGTGTTTGGTTAGTTCATTTTACCGCATGTGTATCAAGTGTGTGGGGTTAGTTCAACACCATGCAGTTTATCATTTTGCACTTTTCTTTAAGACACTTTGAACTTACTTGCTCTTGTCTTTAAGAAACCTTGAACTTATTAGGATTTATATTGGTGTGAATTCAGAATTTGAATCCTTTTTTTGTATGATTTTGAATGTAAGTGTAAATTGAATTCAGTCATAGATGCAATGAATGATTAATGGAAATGTCATTTTCAATTTATGAGTAATCATTAAAATTGATCTGATTTGAGTTTGAGTCATTTGAATTCTCATTTGAGTTTGATTTAATTTTCATTTAAGTTCCATTTGATATTTAGTCAGATTCAGTCAGGCAAACAGATACATTCAGCCTGTCTTAGTATGTTTTTTTTTTAATATTAAAATTTATATCTATATGACCGATTGGGGTCAGCCATAATGCATTGACTGTTAACATCGGTCGTTGATATAAGATTTTCAGTTACCCTGATATCAAAAATTTGTATATAATCTAGGGTTTTGATTAAGACTTTGTATCAAAAAGGTGTATATAATCTAGGTTTTGATACTTTTGTTGGGTCAATGTGTACAAAAAGAACGCGCAATTGGGGGATATCAAAACTAATCGGGGATATAAATTACTTCCCCCAACCAATAGTGTCTGCTAAGGGGTATTTTTTGGGGGAAACAAATAAAAATACCCTTCCCTCAAAATAAAAATCAAAAAACTTAAAATCAAAAAACAAAATCATATCCCCATTTCCATCTTCACTTCTTATTAATCTCTTTTAGGGTTAGATCTTTGAAACCTAAATATTCTCCACTCCCTTTCAAATTCTAAATTTTCCCATCTCTTTACCGGCTCATCACTTTGATTTTATTTTATTTTACATTCGGAAGTGATGAAGACCATGTCGGAAGTGATGAAGACCATCCCGATATAGATGAAGACCGCGCCGGAAGTGATGAAGACCGTGCCGGTATAAATGAAGACCATGCCGGTAGTGATGAAGACCATGCCGGAAATTTATTTATTTTTACATCGCCGGAAGTGATGAAGACCATGCCGGAGTTGATGAAGACAATGCGTCACTAAATGCCGGCATGCTCGATAGAAATCTATCAATGCCGGTAGTCAAGTGAAAAAAAAATCAATTTTCTAGATACTTTACACCATGTGCCGGCATAGAAATTTAAGCAACATACTATGCCATTAGCAGTATCGGCATGCTCGAAAATTAATTGACTGTGCCGGCAGTGGACTGATTAAAACCAGAAAAAAAAATTCAAAACGGAATAGGTTTTGAATTTCAAAGCCAGAAAAAAAATATTCTACGAGACGTTGTCTCGCACTCATCTAGGGGGCGCTGCCCTCTAGACCCCGCGGATAGTGGCAAACATTTATGAAAATTTCCAACAAATTCCGGCATGGTTTTTTCGGTTGAATACAATGCGGGTTTGCCTTTCAAAATAGGGGATATTGTTGGCCGGCATGGACGTAGTATGAATACAATGCCGGGAATGTTGCTTCCGGCATTGTATTAATACTACGTCCATGCCGGCACCGAGCTATTTCAGCTTCAATAATGGTGGATTTAATGAAAAAAAAAATCAAATTTTCAACACATTGACACCTTTACCTGAGTATTAGGAGTGATCGTACAATCATCCTCCATTTTTACCAAAAAAAGTTCCCTCACAAATTTTTTTCCTCCTACTCTCACCTCACTCACCCATATACAAATAAAAATACACACTAATCATTTATCAAATAATCTTATGAATTTACTAATTATAATTAGTATTATATAAAATACTTAGATAAGGGGTGACCCTGATTTAATATTTGGATCCAGTTTTTGTCCAATTAATTTTGATATCCCCCAATTGCACATTCTATATAAAGATGTATATAATTTAGGGTCGTTTTGCTTAAGGGATTAAGCTACCCTGATGATCAAATCATTTTTTTTTTCATTTTTTTTCGTTATTCATAATCTAGGGTTTTGATATTTTTATTTTTAATAATGAAATCTTTTATGATAACTGTTTACCGATTAATCACCAATTAATTCGTATAGATATACTATAACAATCGAATAGAAATCTAAACTAGGGTTTCAGATTTAATGGTTTTTTTTGTTGATAAAGAATGAAAAAGAAGACCAATAAAAGTGTAATAGCCATGGTCATACTTAATTTGACTCTTTTAGGTGGTAAATAGGAAAAAGCAGATTTAAAATCTAAATTCATTTTAAGAAATTGTGAGGGGATGGGAAATAGGGAAAGCGGGGGTGGAAAATAGAGAAAACCTAATCATCACAATAAATTTCATGTCGATAAATACAGCCAACCATACAATGAAATTGATAGCAGACATAGATCAATGTATGCCTGCAGAAAACTCTTTTCTAGTTAGAACAACTGCACCTATACATATTCCAGATGGCCTGCCTGATACATGTCATATACTTTAATATGATGCAAGCTTTGACAAAGATACTAATGAAACCTGATCTAGACATGTTTTAACTGATTTGACAGGGACCTTCGAACGATGCAAACTTATCAAAAGAGTAGCAAAAACAGAAGAAGCAGAGTGCATTGACATACTAGAAGGAATCAACTAGATGAAAGACAAAGGCATTAGTAGTCTCTGCATTCAAGTATGTGAATAATAATAACAACCAACTGTGTTGGTTTAGTCAAACTATTTTAGACGATTGTCAATTTCTTTTGAATAATTTCTCTTTTTCAACATTAAATTATGTTAATCGAATTTTTACATCTTTGGCTGATAAGGCAGCCAAGCATTATAGAAGAAACAATATAATGGGTGAATGGTTAGGTGATAAGTCTCACTTTCTCTTCAACATGTAATCTTTCTCTTGGAATGAAATTTATTATCTTATCAAAAAAATAAAATAATTAATCATCACTAATAAACAAGGACATATTAGAAATTTACAAAAACAAATAAATAAGGGGTTTCTAGAGATTACTTGTTAATGACATTTTTTGTCTTTTAGTAGAAGACGCCAAATAATCACACTAACCCCAAACTAGCCCCCTTTTATGACCCAAAATCAAAACATCCCGCTAAATAATTGTCGTATACAAAATAATCTTCAATTTCACCCCCAATTTTCTTCGTCTAGCCAGTTGACAAAATCAGATGAGCGACAAAATAAATGCTGATCAAATAAACTATTTGTTTATCAATCTTCAATTAATAATCATCGTGATAGAAGAATTAATCTAGTAAGATGGTAATGATCCGAAGAAAATCTCATCTAGCAAATTTAATTCCGCAAAATAATCGTTCCTATGCTTATCGCACAATATATATTCTTCTATCCCTTGAGACGTTGTTGATGATGATAATTTGTTGTTAGTTTCTGTTACTGTATCCATAAATGGGAAATCTTCTAATGCCAAGGGTGGATATGAAAGTTGTTGTTGTACCCTTGAAACGTTTGGCATTGCCGAAGTATCCTGCATTTACAGTTCAACATTTCAACAGTTACTAAAGACTTCCGGCCGTAAACTTTGAGATAATTTCACTTTATACCTATAAATCAAAAAGCATGGTATAAAAGAAAAAGTGATTAATTTAGAAGAAAATGAAGAAGCCATCGTCATCATCATGTGAAAGTTCCTAGGGATTGAAGAAATCCACTGAATAAGTTGTTTCTGTCTCTCCCTAGCTAGTCCCTACGTACTTCACT
Source organism: Papaver bracteatum (assembly GCA_023529315.1). Lineage (NCBI taxonomy): Eukaryota > Viridiplantae > Streptophyta > Magnoliopsida > Ranunculales > Papaveraceae > Papaver > Papaver bracteatum. The sequence goes on from JAJJWX010001841.1 coordinate 21,714, forward strand.
TTAGATCTAGGGTTTAATGATTCAGTCAACAGTTCTTTTTTGAAGGAGAAGAAGAAGAAGGACTTGAACATTAAAAGACGCAGTAGAGCAGTAGTATACTAGTATTCATCAACTTTTTTTTCCTCGGCTGTAGTATTCATCAACTTTGTAAACCTTGTCCTGAAATCAAGGCAGATGTCTTTTCTTTTGTTTATATTATGGCCTAAACAAATCAAGGAGTATATATATATACATTTAACTTCCAGTTACAACTTTCGAAGTGCTATTGAAGGTTTAACTTTAACTTATCAGGAAAGAAAATCATTTCTAAGTATCTTGGGACCAAGTCATTTTGATGCCTTTAATTGATAGATAGTAGAGATGTCTAGCCGAGTTTTGCGTACCTCATGAATAGTAGGCTTATATGAGAACTCCGTGGACGAGATATTAGGGCTTGCATTCATTGAGCTATTTGCTTCGTCATTATTGTTGGATGGCATACTAGTCTGATCATCTATTCTGCTACCGTTTATAGGTGTTCCTTGTGTGATCTCAGACGTTGAATTAGTTTCAGAAGGAAATCTTGAATATTCTTGCTCATTTAAGTTATCTTGTTGTGTTGTCGCTATTTGATCTTTACGGTTCGAAGCATGACCGTGACCACGAGTACCGCTTGCTTTAATTTTGTTATCGGAGGTCCAAACTGGATCATGTTGTGAACAAAACCCACTTCGGTCATCATCTCCTTCTCTTGCTTTAGGCAAATGAGTAGTTTTCTTCAGTACACGACACAAGGCGTATGCATCCTGCACAACCATAAAAATTTAGTCCATTGCAGATAAGATCGCTATGTTGCACAATTTTAGCAATAATCTACCTTCAAAGATGCATTAGCTTCAGTATCATCGAAAATGGAGTCGACCAACCGATATTCATGCATGACCCAATTCGTACGAATTCCGTGAGGAGCACGACCTCTATAATATACCAACGTCTTCTTCATTCCGACAGCACGCTTATGAGAGTTTATTGTTCGATCCTTTCCTGTCGCTTTCCAGTAACCAGCACGAGTCGCTCTATTAGTTCTTGATCCATTTGGATATTTTCTATCTCTTTGGCTAAAGAAGTACCACTCCATATCTTTGCTTGGCAAGTAAGACTTATCTGTACATTCATATAGCACAGTAACATAAAAAATATAATTATAAATAGAAGTAGTTCTTCGCAACAGATCGATGTATTATGTAATTAAATGATCAACATTAGTTACCAGGTAAGTCCCAAGGTTCGCATTTGTAGAGATCGACTTCGGGAATTATTTCGAGTTCGATTGTTTGATTGTTGATCTTACGATCGAGATAGTACACGACAAGTTCTTCATCTGTCGGATGGAAGCGAAAACCAGGTGGTAGAGCTATTGGTGCCATTTACAACAACTGATCAAAATGGAGAGAGGGAGAGAGAGACGACGATGAGAGTGTGATCAATATGGGATCCGTTGAGATTGGCTTGTACGAAAATCAACTAAATAGTACTCAGTACAGATGAGCACAAAACAATTAAACCTTGTGTTTTCAATGTACTACGACACTGCCCTTGGCTTTGGTCTATCTTAGACGATGTTTTGATCAATGCTGGATTAGCTTTAAGACATACGTCCAATGGTTCAATCCCTTCCGCACCATTTGAAAACTAGTTTAAAGTCCAAATTAAAACACTATCAAGGGTAACTTTGGAATAGGGCAGGTGGATGTTTATTTTCTTTTTATTTCATTTTGTTTCAGCTTCCATTGTTCAGAGAATAAAGATGGAATAGAAAATAAAAAGAAGACTGGAAAGGGAATTGTGTAATTATAGGAGTGAGTGAGGGGGGGTTATAGAATTTTAGCTATGGGCGACTTTGGCTTTAATAGATTCTATTGGGATGATGTTTTGTGTGAAAACCCACAAGGAAGATAAAGAAGCTTCTTTTCACTTTTGTTGTCTTCTCAAAAACTTATAAAATCAGTGTTCCATCGAAAGGCATTGCGGGCCATCCACCGGCCATGTTGCCACACACGCAAATACTATAGTCTTGTAGTTTTTTTCTTTTTCTTTTTTTCAACCTTACATTTTTAGAGGCTGCCGAACGGAATTAGGGGCGACACAAAAAGATAAAAATAGGTCATAATCGGAAGTTTAACCAATAATTAGTAGATAACTTTAAATTCCATTTTTTTAATGGCCAAACTACCCTACAATCAGTAGTTAATCAACAATCGGTAGTCAAGATAGTTCATATAGCTACCGAATATAGAGTAGTCCCAAAATTAAATTTTGCAAAAATCCTCTCTTTTTTGAATTTTGGTTGAGCTTATAATCGGAAGTAAATGAAGTTATCATGACTTCCGATTATACATTATACATCTTTGGAGAAATCTTACCATAATCGGTAGTCAAGATAGTTCATATAGCTACCGAATATAGAGTAGTCCTAAAATCAGATTTTGCAAAAATCCTCTTTTTTTTTTTGAATTTTGTTTGAACCTATAATCGGTAAATGAAGTTATCATGACTTACGATTATACAGTATACATCTTTGGCGAAATCTTACCATAATCGGTAGTCAAGATAGTTCATATAGCTACCGAATATAGAGTAGCCCCAAAATGAGATTTTGTAAAAATCCTCTTTTTTCTGAATTTTGGTTGAGCCTATAATTGGTAGTAAATGAAGTTATCATGACTTACGATTATACAATATACATCTTTGGCGAAATCTTACCATAATCGGTAGTCAAGATAGTTCATAACTTCATATAGCTACCGAAATATAGAGTTGCCCCAAAATGAGATTTTGCAAAAATCCTCTTTTATCTGAATTTTGGTTGAGCCTATAATCGGTAGTAAATGAAGTTATCATGACTTCCGATTATACAACATAATCTTTGGCAAAATCTTACCATAATCGGTAGTCAAGATAGTTCATATAGCTACCGAATATAGAGTAGTCCCAAAATCATATTTAGCAAAAATCCTCTTTTTTCAGAATTTTGATTATCCTATAATCGGTAGTAAATGAAGTTATCTCGACTCCCGATTCAATTATTCTCGAGAATTAAATGACTGTGCTGGCAGTGGACTGAAAACCAGAAAAAAATAATCCAAAATGGATTGAAATTCAAGGTCGAACCTGACCCACCCACCCACCCAGACCCCCTGTATAGCGTACCGACATTGTATTCATACCACGTCCATGCCCATACCGATATTTTTCAACTGCATTGGTTAAGCCTATACTCGGTAGTAAATGAAGGTATCATTACTTTTGATTATACAATGGACCTCTTTACCGGAATTCTAACATAATCTGTAGTCAAAGATAGTTCATATAGCTACCGAATATAGAGTTGCCCCAAAATGAGATTTTGCAATCCTCTATTTTTCTAATTTGGTTGAGACCATAATTGGTAGTCAAGATAGTTCATATAGCTACCGAATATAGAGTAGTCCCAAAATCAGATTTAGCAAAAATCCTCTTTTTTCAGAATTTTAATTATCCTATAATCGGTAGTAAATGAAGTTATCTCGACTCTCGATTAAATTATTCTCGAGAATTAAATGACTGTGCTGGCAGTGGACTGAAAACCAGAAAAAAAAATCCAAAATGGATTGAAATTCAAGGTCGAACCTGACCCACCACCCACCCCCACCCCCACCACACACCCCATGTATATCGTACCTGCATTGTATTCATACCACGTCCATGCCCGTACCGATCTTTTTCAACTGCATTGGTTAAGCCTATACTCGGTAGTTAATGAAGGTATCATTACTTCTGATTATACAGTGGACCTCTTTACCGGAATCCTAACATAATCGGTAGTCAAAGATAGTTCATATAGTTACCGAATATAGAGTTGCCCCAAAATGAGATTTTGCAAAAAAAATACTCTATTTTTCTAATTTGGTTGAGCCTATAATCGGTAGTCAAAATAGTTCATATAACTACCGAATATATAGTTTCCCCAAAAATGAAATTTTGCAATTGGTAGCTAAAAAATAACTAAACTACCGATTATGAAGGGGCATATAAGTATTTTCAATCATTTTGTCTTTTTGTGTCGCCCCTAATTCCGTTGAGGTAGCCCCTAAAAATGCAAGGTTTTTTAAAGGGGGAACCACATTTATTTATCTCCAAGTATACAGTCTACATTTCTGGGGTAATGGTTTGTATAGACACGGACGTTACAAAATTCTCAAAAAATTAGGACGCGGACACGTATATATATATATATTACTTATATATAATTTATATATACAATTATGTATTTATACAGTAAAGTCAAGTGTTTCAATCCTAAAAATTATAAAATGATGCTACATGTGTATAAATTTCAAAAGAAAAGAAGAGATTGTTTGTTTATACACGCAGAAGATCTAGCAATCAATCACTATTAAACACATGGCACAATCAAAATGCATTCTTAGAACAACAAATGCGCAACTAAGGATATACGTGACGTCATTTCCAATCACAAAATCCTAATAAATACCTAAATGATTGATCTCAATATTTGTCTTTCTTCATTTAGTTAATAATAGTAAAAATAAAGAAGTTTAAATGAAAATGGAAAAAAAAAAACGCTTCAAACCCTAGTCATCAGTGCGTCTAAACCAGACGCGTGAAGGACGCGCACATTGATGCGTCATATACGTGTTGTGTCAGCATCTCATGTCCGACGCGAGTCGGACGCGGACACGACTCAAAAAATGCAGCGTCCGTGCAACCCAGCTGGGGTATGTTACCCCGTTGCTGTCATTACTGATAATATTCGAACGAAAAGTTAGGTGTGAGTTAATCCAATTATACAATGCAGTAACTAATTTCAACATAAGAATAAATCGCATTAACTGCCCCATTCATGCCTCCATATTCAATTCTATATGAAACAAATGGAATTAATTCTGCATGTCCGAAACTGCTACAATTAGTGTTGCATGACTGAAACTGCCGCAATTAGTGTTGCATGGCTGAAACTGCTGGAATTCAATTCTACATGCCTTCATGATGATTTATGGCTGAAACTGCTGGAATGAATGTTGCATGGAACTGCACATTCATGTCTCCATGTATTAATTTTGCATAATGGATGGATTGGCAGACTTGATGGATGGATTGGCAAAGACAACTCGGGCAAACTAGATGTGGGCTGGTATAGACTAGATGGACTGGCTGGTAGCATAACTGGCTGGCAGACTGGAAATTGGATGGGAATCGGTTATCCGCGTTGCCGGCTATAAGACCGAAAATTGGCTAGTGGTGTGACTGACTTCGATAGTTGACCGACGATTGACTTTGACCATTGACTGGCCGTTGACTTTGACCATTGACCTTGACCGGATGTTGACTTTGACGGTTGACCGATTTTGACTATTGACTGATTTTGACCATTGACCGATCTGTGCAGATTGGTGGGTTGCCTTGGTTGACTGATTAGTGGGCTTGGATGAGGACCAAAAGATGATTCAAGTATCAACTTGGCTCACTAAGTGGTATTTTTATTTATGGTACAAACATCGCCCCCTCTGAACCTCCAACTTGTTGGGGGTTAAAAAAATTTCGTTTTACTAGGTAAAAATAAAACTCGCCCCCAGGTGTGGATTATTGATGTTGAGGTGATTGGTGAACTCCCTTTGTTGTTTGCGGAAATCACAATCGAGATGCCCCCAAGTGAGGTTATTGTGATTGGGAGATTGGAGGGAAGAAATTGGGCATAAACCGTGAATGATGAACAAGACTGAAACGACACCGTGATGCTGGAACAAAGTGATATTGTAAATGAGCGATAACATCATTGAGTGAAGTTGGCATGCATCAGATGTAATCAGCTGGACTGCGGTAAAAACGAGCACAGCTAGACCGCATCAGCTGCAATCAGCTGGAATACATCAACAACGAACAAAGTTCTACTGCAGCAGCTGCGTTCAGCTGGACTGCAGGAACTGTGAGCAAGGCTGGACTACATCAACTGCGATCAGCTGGAATGCATCAGCAACGAACAAAGTTCCACTGCAGCAGCTGCGTTCAGCTGGACTGCAGGAACTGTGAGCAAGGCTGGACTGCAGCAGCGACGAACAAAGTTCCACTGCAGCAGCTGCGTTCAGCTGGACTGAAGGAACTGCGAGCAAGGATGGACTGCATCAGCTGCGATCAGCTGGAATGCATCAATAACGAACAAAGTTCCACTGCAGCAGCTGCGTTCAGCTGGAATGAAGGAACTGTGAGCAAGGCTGAACTGCATCAGCTGCGATCAGCTGGAATGCAACAGCAACGAACGAAGTTTCACTGCAGTAGCTACGTTCAGCTGGACTGCAGGAACTGCGAGCAAGGCTGAACTGCATTAGCTGCGATCAGCTGGAATGCAGCAGCAACGAACAAAGTTTCACTGCAGCAGCTGCGTTCAGCTGGACTGCAGGAACTGCGAGCAAGGCTAAACTGCATCAGCTGCTATCAGCTGGAATGCAGCAGCAACGGGCAAAGTTTCACTACAGCAGCTGTGTTCAGCTGGACTGCAGGAAATGAGAGCATAGCTGGACTGCATCAGCTGGACTGCAGCTACACTGCAGCATCAACGATTAGCTGGACTACAGCTGCTACTGAGGGACTGGATTTAAATAGTCCGAAAAACATAGGTGTAAAAGTTATAAATAAAACTAGACAGCATCAGTTGCGTCCAACTGATTGCCACCAGACTGCATCAGTTGCGTCCAACTAAGTACAGAATTCGCAGGCAACTGGAATGCATCGGTTGCGTCCAACCGGGTGCATCAGTTGCTTTTGAACTGGAGTACAATATATCAATCAATACAACTATGGAAGTTTAACATTACTGATTGTAATAATTGCGTAAAAATATTATGGTGTATGCTCTCCCCCTCTTAATCCTGCAACTCGTTGGAGGATTAAGAAGTTCGGGTTACCTGAAGTTTCGGTTTACGGAAGCTGAACTCCGCATTGCATTTAGGCGCTATGTAACTTGCCCCCAATCGTATAGAGTGTTTACGCATCCTACCCCAAAGGAGTCATTTCAAACAATGAGGTGTCACATATCTCGCCCCCAAGTGATAGTCAGTCACGTTGAAGTGATATGCGAATCGCCCCAGTAGATAGTGATTGTCATGCTACTTAATGATCGCACAAGGGTGCACTGCCTTGCTGCATTTTTCTCGCGCATGGAATTTTGAAGATGTCTGCTATCTGGAATTCGCGCGGGGGGCCAATCCCACTATTCCAGATGCGCGTAGGATTGAAATGTGTGCATCCCCTCGTTGAGAAGAATGCTCACCACATTAAAGGTGTCTTATTGAACAAAAATATGCATGAAAATAAAAATAAAAATAAAAAAATGTAAATTGTATACTTACCATATACTCACCATGTTGAAAATGTTACTGCGACTTCGTTTACGAAGTGATTAGGATGCCCACTGGCTATGTCGATGTTTTCCAGCGACGATGATTAGTATAGTTGCCTTAGCATCTCGTCTCGACTTAGTAATTGATTTGTATGTGGGACTGGAATGCACCAGTTAAGTCCAAACTGGAATGAATACAGTTGCCACGGAACTGTCTTTTAGCAGCTTTGATTAGCTGTACTGTAAAAATTATGCATAAAACTGGACTGAAGCATTGGTAAGGAAAACTGTATTGAGACAGTTTTGGGAAAATCGGACTACAACGGTTCGATCAACTAGACTGTAGGTAGGAATTTAAAAGGACTGCGGCAGTTCGATCAACTGGACAGCAGCTGTTGCTGTGAAACTGGATTTCAATAGTTCGATCAACTGACTGTAATAGGTATGTGGAAAAGGACTGCAGCAGTTCGATCAACTGGACTGCAGTATTTTCGGTGGTGATTGAATGTGACCGTGTCTGGCGCTGTCATTTCAAATTTCTAAAAATTTAATTGTTTCCGAAAATCGAAATTTCACCTTCATGACGTTGGGAATTGACATATGATCTCATTGGGCCGAAAATCACTCCATTTGGATGCACGAAGGAGTAGCTATCGGTGAAGCAAAATTGGTCAGTTAGCCCCTTGCTTCAAACATGTTGTTGGACCCGAAAAATATTATTCTCTAATTGTAAAATTTCACCCTCATGTCGTAGGATATTGAAATGGGATCGCTACGAGCCAAAAATTACCCAATTCGGACACGGGACGAAGAAGATATCAATGAAAGAAGTTTTTTTTTTTTTTTTACCAAGCCCAAGTGGGGCGTATTGATCCGTCAGGCTAACGGCGTGGGGCTGAAAAATCTAGGGCTACGTTATTAAGTTACATCGCGTCACACCGAATTGGGACTACGGATTAGAGTTGCACCGAGATACACCGAATCAGGGCTACATAATTAATATGTGAACAAATACACTGAATCCTCCCCTTGCCGATTAATCCCCGCCGATGAATCGCCAACCCCGGTTACTCTCCAATTAATCGCCATCTGCTCGGGGATTGGCGCTCGGCTTGGTGGCCGGCTAGGGCTGCCGGCTTCTGCTGCTGATTTTTTTTTTGAAACTTTTCACGACGCTTTTTAATAGGACTGTGATCTTTGCTATGAAGGCTTCTTGCGACGGTCTTCTGAAATGTGATATGTTCCATTGCAGATGTTGCCTTTTCTTCCTCGCAACGGTTGTTGTAACAGTTTCAGGAACTGTTGCGTTTTTCTCATGTAATTTTTCACCATGATTTTGATGCACTTTTGTGGCTCTTTCTGGATTTTTCTGAGATGGTTTTCTGGAGGTTTTCCCTTGGGTATTCAAGCACCTTGATATGTAAAGAACTTTACAACCTCGCTATCATGACAGTATTGATTTTTACATACAACAAACTCGATCAGGTAGGTAATGCGTTATTTGCGAAGCAAATTTTTCTGAACTTTGGTCTTGAACATGCTGCGGATCGAACATCCTGACGACAATCTTGGCAATTTTTGCAGTGAGTTATCTGTGGTGGATCCCGATTGTGATGTTGGACTGCAGCAGTTACGATCAACTGGACTGCAGTAACTGCAATTAACTGGACTGTAGCAGCTGCGATCAGCTAGACTGCAGTGATTGAAAACAAAACTGGGCCAAGCCATGTTGCAGATTGAACATCCAGCAATAATTTTGATGATGTTTTTATGACACATTGGATCGAACATTCTTGTGGGGGTTTCACCAGTCTTAATAATGATTTTTCGCCATGTAACGCGCAGCAGTTCGAACATACTGCCAACAGTTTTAGTGGTATTCCGCTCCAACTTTTACAGCGGATCGAGCATTTTGGCACATTTTCATCGGACTTCATGGTGATGCCATTTCCGTGGTTTCATAAGGTAAATGTTTTTGTAGATCTCGATCCACAAATATGGATTGTAGTAGTTACGACCAACTGGACCGAAATAATTGCGATTAACTGGTACGCTGCAGCTGCAATCAGCTGGACTGAAGCGGTTGAAATTAAAACTCGACCCAGCCATATGTTGCGGATCGAACATCCATCAACAACTTAGATGATGTTTCACTACATCTTTTGTCGAGGGCCGAGCATCCCAACAACACTGTCATCATATTTTATAGTGATGCGATTTTCAGCGGTATCCCTAAGTAATAGCTTCAATAATTCTGAAGCAACAAATCTTGATTACAGCAGTTGCGATCAACTGGACTGCAGTATGTGCGATTGTACGGTCATCAGCAGCTGCGATCAGCTGGATGGCGACCATTATGATCAAATTGGACTGCAGCAGTTGCGATCAACTGGACTGCAGCTGTGATTTTCCAAGATGCTCGGACTGCTTTCTCACGGACATGATTTCGAAGCGTTTTCTACAACTTTTTTCAATAGGAGAGTGCGATTCCTTTTCTCGTACTCCCCTTAGTCGGCGCCAATGTTTGTACCCAAAATCACTTTTGGGCACGAAACACAAATAACGGATAGTTTGGTTAGTATTTTGGATTCGGGGTTGATTTGAAGAACCAAAGAGAAACAGAGGTTTAACGTGGTTCGGCGTGGTTGCCTACATCCATGGGTGAATCCCCTTGGGGAGATATATTTTATTCATATTTTGTGTTACATTGTCTCCTTTCTCTCACCTTGGCTACCCCCATTTTCCTTTCTGCTTTCCCTATTTATACAATGTAGTAACTAATTTCAACATAAGAATAAATCGCATTAACTGCCCCATTCATGCCTCCATATTCAATTCTATATGAAACGGATGGAATTAATTCTGCATGTCCGAAACTGCTACAATTAGTGTTGCATGACTGAAACTGCTGAAATTAGTGTTGCATGGCTGAAACTGCTGGAATTCAATTCTGCATGCCTTCATGATGATTTATGGCTGAAACTGCTGGAATGAATGTTGCATGGAACTGCACATTCATGTCTCCATGTATTAATTCTGCATAATGGATGGATTGGCAGACTGGATGGACTGGCTGGCAGCATAACTGGCTGGCAGACTGGATGGACTAGCGGGCAGCACAACTGGCTGGCAGACTAGATGGACTGGCTGGTAGCATAACTGGCTGGAAGACTGGATGGACTGACGGGCAACACAACTGGCTGGCAGACTAGATGGACTGGCTGGTAACATAACTGGCTGGCAGACTGGAAATTGGCTGGGAATCGGTTATCCGCGTTGCTGGATATAAGACCGAAAATTGGCTAGTGGTGTGACTGACTTTGATAGTTGACCGACGATTGATTTTGACCATTGACTGGCCGTTGACCATTGACCTTGATCGGATGTTGACTTTGACCATTGACCTTGACCGGATGTTGACTTTGACGGTTGACCGATTTTGACTATTGACTGATTTTGACCATTGACCGGTCTATGCAGACTGGTGGGTTGCCTTGATTGACTGATTAGTGGGCTTGGATGAGTACCAAAAGATGATTCAAGTATCAACTTGGCTCATTAAGTGGTATTTTTATTTTTGGTACAAACAGTTGTATTACAATTCTTGATGCTAATAATAAACCCCATATCTCCGTCGTTATTGATGTAGTGTTGTCTAAATGTGCCGCAATTGCCACTAGTAATTTGCGTGTATTATTTCTGCAAGTAATTCCTATTCCAGCTGGTACCGGACATCCCTTTGCTGCTCCGTATTTGTTGATTTTAATCCATTCTTCCCGTGGTGCGACCCATCCTACCATGACTGTGAAGTTTGATGTTGTCGAGTGTAGTTGCAGAATATCCTACAACTACACCCTCAGTAGAATTAGTAAACTTAAGAAGTTCATGATGATGATTAACAATTTTCTTATTAATGCTCTCAATTGATCACAAGAAATATCTAAATGGAACTAGAATAGTTACAACTTTCTCTATTCTCTTTCCTTTAATATTTTTTCACACTCACCAAAAGAGCCTCCCAAATTTAACATTTGAACTACTATTTATAGTGAAATCTTTACAACTGTAATATCCTGCGAGGCATCATAACTTATGATCGCAAGTTTATTTTATACTCGCAAACTTTTCATTCTTCTCCCGCGTTTCTTCTATCATCGTGTTATTTCTTGACACTTCCTCTTATAGTCGTTGCTATATTCGCAACCCAAACTCTTGCGATATTCGGTACCTACATCTTGCCTCTTCTCATGTCATTTCTGCGAAGAAGTAATGATCGTGAGAATATAACCGTTACTTATTCTTTTTATTTGGACATCTCTTTTGTAACCGTTCTTTTCTAACTATTTCCTTATATATAAACTCCTTTTATTCCCTTCCTTATCTTTCTCTCACTTTCCCTTTTCACTTCTGTAACTCTATCTTCTTATTACACTTTCAGTTATCATAACTTATGATCGCAAGTTTATTTTATACTCGCAAACTTTTCATTCTTCTCCCGCGTTTCTTCTATCATCGTGTTATTTCTTGACACTTCCTCTTATAGTCGTTGCTATATTCGCAACCCAAACTCTTGAGATATTCGGTACCTACATCTTGCCTCTTCTCATGTCATTTCTGCGAAGAAGTAATGATCGTGAGAATATAACCGTTACTTATTCTTTTTATTTGGACATCTCTTTTGTAACCGTTCTTTTCTAACTATTTCCTTATATATAAACTCCTTTTATTCCCTTCCTTATCTTTCTCTCACTTTCCCTTTTCACTTCTGTAACTCTATCTTCTTATTACACTTTCAGTTATCATAACTTATGATCACAAGTTTATTTTATACTCGCAAACTTTTCATTCTTCTCCCGCGTTTCTTCTATCATCGTGTTATTTCTTGACACTTCCTCTTATAGTCGTTGCTATATTCGCAACCCAAACTCTTGCGATATTCGGTACCTACATCTTGCCTCTTCTCATGTCATTTCTGCGAAGAAGTAATGATCGTGAGAATATAACCGTTACTTATTCTTTTTATTTGGACATCTCTTTTGTAACCGTTCTTTTCTAACTATTTCCTTATATATAAACTTCTTTTATTCCCTTCCTTATCTTTCTCTCACTTTCCCTTTTAACTTCTGTAACTCCATCTTCTTATTACACTTTCAGTTATCATTCTATCTTCTTGTTTTACCTCATCATGAGTTCTCCAAGGTAATTTTCTTCTATATCTCGCGTCTTTCACTTGTTTATCTCTTTGATTTCCGTCTAATTTATTGTTTGATTTTGATTTATTTCATCAAAATTATTCCTCAGGAGAAACCTTCAACCAAAAACTCAAGTCCTAATCTCCGAAGAAGAAAATCCGAGAATCAAAAGGTAGTTAAAATACTATGTTTTCCTTTTTAATCAATATATTGTTGCCTCCGTTTTTAATCCACCTTTTGATTCGTAGGTTGGTGAAAAATCAAAACCTAATAAGAGATCTCGAGTAACTAAACCCACACCATTAATTTCAATCGATGACTTCCTTCCTGAGGTTGATGAAGAATTTCCCTCTCCCCCTCGTGGAAATACTTCTTCGCAAACTCCTGCCTCTACTCCATTACCCAGTTTTCAATCTCCCACCAATGTCAATTTATAAACACTTCTTCGAGATCAACCTTCGCAAGATACTTCCTCAACTTCGTCTCCCAAAAAACCTATTTTTACCCCTAATCCCTTGAATGTTGTTGCTCCAAGCAATTTACAACTTGCTTTAATTCCTTTAAATTCTTCTCCTCTTTCTCAAGAAGCTCGAGACGGAATTTATTCAACTTTCCAAATGTTATCCGAGGTCTTAAGTAGTACTGCGAAGTCTTCAAACGTTCGTTCGCAATCTGAATTTTGTGAAGTGCTCAATAATTTTATCAATCCTGATATTTCTATTTCACGCCAATCTTTGGAAAAAGAAGTTGAATTGCTTCACCAATCTCAAGAATACTTGAAAGTGGAATGTGAGAGTCTTCGTAAAGTGAATCATCAGCTTCAGAATGATTCTCTAGATTGTGCTATCCTTCGCAAGAGGAATGATGCATTAAAAGGTATTATTATTATCTCTATATTTTCTTTCCCTTTGTTTAATTATATTCCTCACATGCTTGAAACACCCATTTAAACCCATTCCCCTTTATAGAATCTATCCAGAAATGTAGAATGTTGGTACTTCATCATGAATCAGACGCACAAGAATCTCAAGCCAAACATGCAAGTCTTTTGAATCAATTCTCCCACTTATCTAATCTTCATTCATGTGCTCTTGATAATTTTGATGCCCTTTTCCAAGAGAATACTCAATTAATTTACGATCAGAAATTTTTGAATGATGAAATATCTCAGCTCAATTCTTCTTTAACTAAATCCGATTTAAGGATAGAATCCCTAGTAGAAGAGAATGAAACATTATCAAAAGAACGATGTATGTACTTTAATACAATGAACGCTTCTTCGCAACAATTAAATATTCTTCAGAGTAAATGTTGCGATCAAGAAAATCTCCTTTATTTGTTATAAGGTGAACTTGAGGAATTGAAAAGGTCTTCAGATACCGAAAGAAGTTCATTTGCTGCCGAGAAGAAATCCCTTCTTAATAAGAATATGATATTAAGCACTAAGAGAAATAAAATTAAAGAAAAATACTCTCAACTAGAAAGTTTTAATGCCAAACTTGCGAAGGATAAAAATTATCTTCTTTCCAAAGACAAAAGCTTCAATATAGACTTAAAGGATTAGTTGGCGATGGTTTTGACAATGCGATGGATCAGATGAAGAGTTGTTGTCTATCTTTAGCTTAATTTCTTTCTTCACAAAGAGAAGGTAGTCATTAAAATTTGACTGCCTTTGGTATACCTTTCAATTTTGTTATACTCGCAAAACTGATTCTTTAAATTTTGTTTCACTCGCAGAATCTGAGAACAACCTCCGCAGTGCTAAAGTTGGACTAGAAGCCTCTTGTTCTGAGCTTCGCAAGAAAAACGCTCTGCTTTCTACTCGTTTGATCAACTCTCGTGATCGTGCCACTCGAAGATTCAACTATCTTGCTTACGCCAAATATATCGAAGATACCAACCATCAGAAGGCTATACTTCGTGAAAGTCATCTGAAAGCTCAAGTCTTTGCGAATAACATTCTCTTATCAAGTTCCTTGCCTCCCGTGAGAATTACACCTCTGAAAATATCTGATGATGAGGTTGCTCGTGATCCTGATAGTGATTTTTATTACGAGAGTGACGATGAAGGACTTGATTTGGAAAAAGAATCTATCCCTCAAGGAGATGTTCCTGTTGATGGTCCTACCCCTCCTAAAGATCCAGTACAAAACGTTGATGAGGAGCTTTAAACATGATGGATTATTCTACTGTTATTCTTTTTTTTAACAACTTTGTTTTCCTTTCTTTTGAATTCTTTCTCTTGGTTACTGTTGATTCTCTTTTCTATGAACAATCCTGCTTACTGCTTGTTTTCCTTAAGAAGCATACTTTGTACTTTGCGATACTACTTTGATCTTTCTCTAGATTTACATGAATTGATCATATGAAGAGAAATACTATGTCTTGAAGACTTAACTTAGTATTCCCTTTCCCCTTATTATTGCACTTCAGATGATCAATTATTGTTGTAGATATTAAAATACCTTCCTCAGTCTAAGTTGCGAAGTTTCAATTTATTGCGAATTAAATAATAAATTTCCCCTTTGAAGTATAAGAAGTATGAAATCTCCATGAAGAATTACGAAACATCCTTGAAAAAATATAAGAAGTATGAAATATTCTTAAAGAAGCATAAGAAGTATGAAACATCCTTAAAGAAGTATACGAAGTATGAGGAACCCTTGAAGAAGTATAAAAATTTTCAATTCATGAAGAAACATTCACTGTTTGAAGAAATATAAGAAGTATTGAATCTCTTAAAAAGTAAAAGAAGTATTGAATCTTTGAAGAAGTATAAGAAGTATTCAACCCTTATGAATATGATTGCGAACAAAATTGCTTCTATTCTTATGAATTCTTTATATATATTCTCATAAAAAATTTCCAATAATATTGATGGAATTGATTTCAGTAATTGTTGTGGTCTTATCATGCCTTCCTAAGTAAAGGTCTTATTTTGCCACCTCTTTTTGTGATGATATTTTTGCGATAATATGACAAGTCTGAACATTCTTGCGAATATACAACCTCGTGACATTATCGTCTTGCGATGAAATCGCAGGACGTTATCACACTTTCATGTAATAACCCATTGATCTCATCTTAACTTCATTGTATGTAACTCTGCGAATATGTATATATATAAATATATTTTTTTTTATATATATATATTTTTTTTTTTTTTTTTTATATTCGCAGAAATATGATTGTTGCACAAATATGACAAGTCTTTATATTCTTGCGAATAAGAAGCCTCATGACATTTGTGTCTTATAGCACGTATCATCTCCCTAATGGAGGGTGCTGCCCTTTATCTTCCCCTTGGTTGCCCCTTCAAGGAAGCGTACATCGACCATACAAGGTTAGCTCTTCCCATCCGGTTTTGCAAACAACCAGCTTTTGATCGCAACCTCTTATCCTTTTTGCCTATAGGGCTTATAGTTACGAGGTTTCACCCTATGGGGTATCTTTGGGCCAAGTGTATCATTTGCCAAGACTTGTCAAGAATGGCAGATGTGCTTCAAACCCATCCGGAACTCTTGACTCAACCGTGTACCTCGGCGCCTTGATCGCTTTCTACACTTCTTGAGAAAGACAGTATGCCTTAGTTGCCCAACCTATATCCTGGTACATCGTAAGATTAGGTTGAGAATCAAAGGTGTCTAACTCGGATAGGTACCCCGCTTTTGGGTTGTACCCCGTAATGTCCATGTACTCAGGTTCCTTGGTGGTGTTCCGGTTTCCCTGAGCCATGCTTATAGGTACCCCCTTAAATGACATACTTTAGGACTTTGCCTCTTACGAAATATTGCTTCGCGAACTAGGGTGTACGCCACAAAGGTTTGCATGTGTAAAATTTCTGCGGCTCCCTTTCTTTTTTGAAAGCTAATCACAGTTTGCGGTCTTTTATTCGCAAGTAATTTTTGCGTCTCTCTTTAATGAAAGCTAATCGCAATAAGAGTTAAAAATTTGTAATTTAAGCTTCGCGCGAGCAAACCATATTCGCAAAATGTTTCATGAGGTTTATGGATAATACCTTTTTAAATACAATCTATTCCAGGGTCGATCAAGTCTTAAACCCATGTCTCTCCCTTCTGGATCCATCAGCCGATAAGCTCCACTTCCCACAACCTCTTTGATGACATATGGTCCATCCCATTTTGGTGCTAATTTTCCTCCATTTTCTTTCTGGTATGGAGGTGTTTCTCGCATAACCAAATCCCCTATCTTGAACTCACGTTCGATAAATCTCTTCTTATATTCTCAAGCTAATATTTCTTGATAAACTTTTATATATCGCAACACCTTTTCTCTTTTTTCTTCTAAATCATCCAATTCACTTAATATCACCCCTGCGCTTAAATTTCTTTCCCAGGCTTCTTTCTTTGTAGTCGGAATTATAACCTCTATTGGAAATATAGCTTCTACTCCATATGTTAAGAAATAAGGAGACATTCCAGTTGCCTCTCTTCTAGTTGTATTGTATGCCCAAACTGCGCTAGGTACTTGTTCGCACCACCCTTTAAGATGTCCTTCTAATTTCTTTTTGATCGTGTCTGCGATTGTTTTATTTGTTTCCTCTTCCTGTCCATTAGCTTGTGGATATAATGGAGTTAATTTCCCACATTTTATCCTAAAAGCACTGAGTAACATCTCTATATTCTTCCCTTCAAATTGTTTCCCATTGTCAGATACTAATTGTGCTGGAACTCCATACCTACAAATGATATTCTCGAATATGAATGTAAAAACATCCTTATCACGAATATGTTGTACTGCTTTTACTTCTGCGAGCTTCGTGAAATAATCTGTTGCGACTATTAAAAATCTTCTCTGCCCAGATCCAGGTAAGAATGGGCCAACAATGTCCAACCCCCATTTCCCAAAAGGCCAGCAGCTTGTTGAAGAGGTTAATGTTGCTCCTGGTGCGTGAGTTCTTTTCCCATGTCGTTGGCATTCTTTACATCGTCTTACCAACAATTTTGCGTCTATGTGCATATAAGGCCAGTAATATCCTTGTATTTTTGCCCTGTACGCCAGAGATCGCCCCCACTATGATTTCCAGCTTCTCCTCCGTGTAACATATTCAATATGTTTTCTCCTTCTTCACGAGTTAAACATCTTAGAGGTGGTCCACTGAAAGATTTTATGTATAAAATCCCTTCTCGTAGTTCATAATTTGTTGCACGAATCTTTAATTTATGTGCTTCTAGTCTGTTCCTGGGTACTTCTCCTGTTGCGAGATATGCATGAATTTCCTTTCTCCAATCTGCGATGTTTTCTGCGATGTTATCTAGTAGTTCCCTTTCTACTTCCATCGCAATTGCTTCTTCAATTTCTTCTTCCTCTTTATTTACTGATGGGTGTTGAATTGTTTGGATTTTGATATTTCTTGCATTAGGGTTTGTCATCATACTTGGAATGAATGCAAAAGCATCTGTGATTCGATTGTATTTCCTTGTGATATGCCTCCATTTTAGCTTTGGTATCTTCGCAGATAATTCATCAACGAGTTTCTTGTATTTCTTCAAGGAAAACTCATTCGTGGTATATTCCCCTTTAATTTGACAAATTACCAACTGAGAATCACTTGTTATTCTTATACTTTCAAGCTTCTTTTCTATTGCGATCTTCAATGCATGCACTACAGCTTCGTACTCTGTTTCATTATTCGTAGATGCAAATTCCAGTCTGAATGAAAATGTTGTTCTTTCTCCTTCTGGTGAAATGAACACAACTCCTACTCCATTCCCCTCACTGTTGGATGATCCATCTACTAGAATTTCCCATCTATTTGGTTCTGTTAACAAATCTTTTGGATTCCCAAACTCTTCTTCAACATCCATCATCTCTTCTACTGCCTTGTCTTCTTCCAAAGGAAATTCTGCCAAAAAATCTGAGACAACTTGTTATTTTTGCGATGATAATACTTCGTACTTTATCTTGTAATGGTTTATTTGTGCATTCCACCTTTATATTCTTCATGATCTTTTTGTGTTCTTCATGACTGACTCAATTGGAACTTTGGTAACCACTTTTATCACATGTGCTTGAAAGTATATTCGCAATTTGAATGATGCATAAACCAGAGCTAAAATTAACTTCTCCATTTTAGAATAATTCCTCTCTGATGTATTAAAAGTTTTACTGATGTAGTAAATGGGCCTTTCTACTCCTGCGTCCGTTCGCAACAAAACTGCACTTAAAGTGTATTGAGTTGTTGTGAGGTATATCAATAATTCTTCATCTTTCTCTGGTTTCTGTAATATGGATGTATTCATGAGATACTCCTTGATCCCTTGAAAAGATTTTTCACATTCATCAGTCCACCTGAATTTTGCTCCCTTCTTAAGTATGTTGAAGAAATGTTTGCACTTATCTAACATTCGTGAAATAAACCTTCCAAGTGAAGCTAAGAGTCCATTCAGCTTTTGCACTTCTTTTACTATTGCAGGTTTTGGCATGTCACGAACTGCTTGTACTTTTTCTGGATCAACTTGTATTCCCTCCTTTGATACTATGTATCCCAAGAATTTTCCTGACGCAACTCCAATTATACATTTTTCAGGATTTAATTTGATGTTGAATTTTCTCATTTGTTCAAATATTTCCTTCAAGTCCCGCACATGGTCTTT
This sequence comes from Papaver bracteatum, assembly GCA_023529315.1. NCBI lineage: Eukaryota > Viridiplantae > Streptophyta > Magnoliopsida > Ranunculales > Papaveraceae > Papaver > Papaver bracteatum. Next base: position 40,898 of record JAJJWX010001841.1, read on the forward strand.
GGCTTCTTTACTTTTTATCAACATATCGTCTACATATACCTTTAAGGTTTTATGTATTCACTTTGCGAACACTTTTTCAACCATTCGTTGATAAGTAGCACCCGCATTTCGTAAACCAAATGGCATCTTCACATAGCAATATAAACCTCTTGGAGCAAAAAATGCAGTATGTTCTTGGTCTTCTTCTGCGAGTGATATTTGATTGTACCCTTTATACCCATCAAGTAAAGTGACTCTGTCATGTCCTGCAGCTGATTCCACCATTTGTGGTATATCTGGCAATGGAAAACTATCTTTTGGACAGGCTTTGTTTAGATCAGTGAAATCTATGCAAATCCTTATCCCTTTATTCTTCTTCGGAACAATGACCATATTCGCAATCCATTCTGGATATTTTGCATCTCTTATAATTCCCGCATCCAACATCTTTTCCAATTCTTCTTCTATTTGTGTATGGTAATTTTGCGAAATCTTTCTTATTCTTTGCTTAAATGGTCTCACACTTTTATCTATGTTCAGTCTATGACACGCCACTGATGGATCAATTCCTGGTATTTCATCTACACCTCCTGCGAATATATCTTTGTATTCTCGTAAAAGATCAATAGTTCTTTTTTCTTCTTCTTCGTCCATCTTAGTTCCAATTCGCAAGATTAAAGGCTCCTCTTTACTTCCAATATTTATTTCTTTGGTTGGTTCTGCTGCGACATAACTAGGACTTTGATCTCCCATAGGTGTTGGCTCTTTTATTACTTTCATTGGCTCTCCTTATTTTTCTGGGATCTCACTTGGTATTCCTCTTCCTTCTTTTGCTTTTATTGTGTACACCCTGAACTCTTCTTCCTTTTTTGCTTATCTCGCAAGTTTTATGCGGAACTGTTTCTTTCTGGCTCTTCCTCCACACTATTTTACTTCAGTCTGATAACAAAATTTTGCACTATCAAGATCTCCTTTTATATCTTGTATTCCGCTTGGTGTAGGAAACTTAATTGATTAATGTAATGTCGAAACAACAGCTTTAATCGCATGAATCCATGGTCTTCCTATCAGCATATTATATGGAGATTCCATATCTATTACACATAAAACTATGTGTGTTTCAATTTCTCCTAGCGATACTCGTAACATTATTTCCCCTATGGATTTTGTTGCAGATTTTCCCAATCCATAGATAAGATATTCTGAATTTGTAATTTCTTCATCTTTGATCCCCCTCCCCTTAAGTGCATGATAGAATATAATATCAACAGAACTCCCTGTATCAATCAAAACTGGGTTTAATTTCCATTTTTCTATAGATTTTGTAGTTTTCCTCTCTTCTCGCATGATAGGGATTGTGACTACTAATGGTGAAGTGTGGTTCAAGTCTTCATTTGGAATTTCTTCTACTGAAAACGTGATTTTCTGCTTTTCCCATTCTTTCAAAGTTGTTATCTTCTCCATCTCCATGATCTTTCTTCCTCTACAATCTCGTTTGTGTATTTTTCCCTTTATGTTGTTATGAAATTCATCAATCATTGTCTTTGTGATCATATTACATTCTTCTTTTTTACAACCTTCATCTGCTGATTCCATTTGATCTTCAAATTTCCAAAATTCCTTCAAATTTCTGCTATGATGATCAACAGTTCCCTGTTTCTAGCGCCAATTATGTAGTTGCAGAATATCCTACAACTACACCCTCAGTATAATTAGTAAACTTAAGAAGTTCATGATGATGATTAACAATTTTCTTATTAATGCTCTCAATTGATCACAAGAAATATCTAAATGGAACTAGAATAGTTACAACTTTCTCTATTCTCTTTCCTTTAATATTTTTTCACACTCACCAAAAGAGCCTCCCAAATTTAACATTTGAACTACTATTTATAGTGAAATCTTTACAACTGTAATATCCTGCGAGGCATCATAACTTATGATCGCAAGTTTATTTTATACTCGCAAACTTTTCATTCTTCTCCCGCATTTCTTCTATCATCGTGTTATTTCTTGACACTTCCTCTTATAGTCGTTGCTATATTCGCAACCCAAACTCTTGCGATATTCGGTACCTACATCGATCATGTGGTAGGCCGGGTGTTATATGCATGATATATTGTTGTGCCTAATTAAATTCTTCAAACATTACCATTATGATTTGAGATATTTGATACAATAATTGTTCTTGTCTTTTGTATACTCTTTCATTTCTTGTAAGACATATATGCCATATTGTGAATACATATAACACTCTTGTTGTTTGTGGTAGCTTGGTTATGATCAATTCTCCAAGGTGTGTTGGTAGTTTTATCCGTTCTGAAGAAGGGTGGTGTACTATAATTGTTGGTAATGATGTTTCATATCGTAGTGGCCCATCTGCAATTGAATAGAAGGTGGTTTGTGGTTTCTGCTTCTATGTTGCATATTGGACACATGTTGGTCGGTCTAATATGCCTGCTTTCCAGGATGTCGAAGGTGGGTAACCCTTCAAGGATGACTTTCCATAAGAAAATACATATTTTTGGTGGGCATTTTAAATTCCGGATGTTTGAAATCCACTTACTGTAATTGTAGGTAGAGAGTGTAGTGTTTTGGAATGTAGTTCGGTGTTGTGGGTTATTCTATGGGTTTTAGTTTTTCGGGTTTGGTATAAAGGGATTTTGGTTGTGTGGGTTTGGTATATATGGGTTTTGATTTTTGGTTTTGATTGGGTGTTTTGGTTATTTGGGTGGTTAAAACTTGATATCCTATTGATACCATGTATTTGCCTGATTTTGAGTAAGCCATATGGTAGTATATGGGGTAGTATCCCTGGAGAGGTGGATGTTGGTGATGTTATGATCTATAGTTGGTGTGAACATTGAATGGATGAGGTCATTATTCCAAGTGTAGGTGGTGTTGTCGATCAGTAGTGCCACCAAAATATTGGGTATATGTGAGTGTATGAGTGGCTGGATTTGGTATGGGATTCAATTACCGAATATTGGCATTTATTTTCCATCTTCAATCTGTGAAAACACTTTTTCCTGCAAAAAAACACAACTAGGTTAGTTAAACTCTTCCAAAGAGGGATAGAATTTGGTGTTGGTTTGGTGATCTGATTGGTGAGGATTAAACGTTTATGAAAATATTTTTCTCTACTCATCGTTGCCCAAATGGAATTCTCATCACCATGCACTTGCCATACTTTTTTCATTAGCAAAGCTTGATTATTTTCCTTACTTCTTCTAGTGCCAGCACCACAAGTTTTTTTTTCCTGTCTGGTGACCTTTTTCCATCCTATTGGATGCAACTTTTTGATGCTTTTGTCGTGTCCGCCCAAAAAATTCCTCGTGATTTTATTCATCTTCTTGTGGACATGAGTTTGTAGCATTTGTTTTTGCATCCCATGGTTGGATGTGTTGGACAGTGCCTACAATTCTAGATGATTCTAGAATAAGGGGTTGTTGAGAGTCCAATTTTGTTTGGAACTCTAATAACCATGTTTGGATGGTGGCTAGAAGGTAGGTGGGAATAAAACCATGTGAAAAATATTGGTTGGTGGAAGAGTTATATAGCTTTCCCTTTCACACTTGTAAATTCATGCATTCAAACAAGGTAGGTCTTTGAGTCCTAGTTTGAAAACTAAGGAAGTCCAATTGTTGGCTAGTTTTAGATTGTAGGCTAAGGAAGTAGAACTCAATTTGGAGTTGGCACTTGGAGGCTTAGATAACTAGTATAAATAGGCCATTAGAGAAAGCAAATGAACATCACCAAAAATTCTTCTTTCTCTCTTAAGGTTTATATGTATTCTCCCTTGTGATAATATATGAATCTCTTGTTCTTCCCGTGGATGTAGGAAACTTGCCGAACCACGTAAATTCTCGTCTCTTTTCTTATTTAGTTTGTGTTCTTGGAAATATTATGGAGTACCGTTTGTAGCTGTGCAAATCGCTTCCGCAAGGTTTTAGCGCAAAAATTAGTATCAGAGCAAGGTTACGCTCTTGGATACGGGTACTCATATTGCAGCTGAAGTGAAGGTATTTTTCTTAAGATTACTTGAGGTAATACTAATCTCAAAGGTTCTATTTTTTATCTATATTTGGTTGTTTGAGAACAATGGTTGACGTAGATAAACCAGTTGATCCGAACAATCTTGAAGGAGAACATTCGGAGTCCACAAATAAAGATAAAGAAACAAAATAAGAAATACCTCATTCTCATAGATCACAACTGAAGGTTGAAAAGTTCACCGGAACCAATAACTTTAGTTTATGGAGAACATACGTAATGGATGCTCTTGTTCATCTTGACCTAGAAGAAGCTCTAGAAGGTCGGCTAGCGGAGATGTCTGATAATCAGTGGAACAAGATGAATAAATTATATCTTGGTTCGATTAGAGGGTGTTTAGCAATAGCAATAAGAGTTAATTATCAGCACGAGACTTCAGCAAAGGATCTCTGGGAAAAGCTAGAGAAGGAATACCTTGTGAAGAACGTGGAAAATACGATACATCTTAAAAGGAATTTGTATCGCTATTACATGAAGAGAGGTGCGACCCTAACTGAGAACCTAGATTTATATAATAAACTTCTTGCTGAGATGGTTAACTACGATGAGAAGATCAACGACGAGGAAAAAGCTTTGTGTCTGATAAACTCTCTTCCTAAAAGGTATGAACCCGTGATTAAGGCTTTAATGCATGGAAATGATAAGATGACATACGTCGAGGTCACTACAGCATTGTGTAGTGAGGAGTTCAGGAAGATGGCCCGTGAAGACCTGTCAACTGAAGCTAACAGTGACTTGCTTCTTGCAAGAGGTCGTTCAACAGACAGGAAAAAGAAGAATGGTGATCGTGGAAAAGTTAAAGGGCGTTCAAAGTCAAGAGCACGTCTGCAGAAGAATGAATGTGCATGGTGTCATGACTTTGGCCATTGGGCTAAGGATTGTACCAAGCGTAAGGATCGAGAAAGGGATAACACCGAGGTGAACATTGCTAAGGCAAGTGAAGATTCAGATGAAGCTTCAAATTTCTCGTTGAATGTGATGCCATCAACTTTTATCATAACTGACAGTACGTGGGTATTAGATTCTGGTGCTACTTATCATATTTGTCCTCATCGGGACTGGTTCTCAAACTTTGAATAGTTTGATGGAGAAGTGCGTATGGGGAATAATCACACATGCAGGGTGATTTGGATTGGTAGTATTCGAATCAAGATGCATGATGGTATGGTTCGGGAGCTAAAGGAAGTAAGTTTCGTACCTGCTGTGAAGAAGAATCTGATTTCGCTCGGAACTTTGGAATCTAAGGGCTACAAGTTAGTCGCTGAAAATGGCATTATAAAGGTAATCTCTGGATCGTTGGTAATCATGAAGGGCACAAGGCATCATAACTTGTACTAATTAACTGGGAGTATAGTAACGGGAGATGTGTCTATTTCTGAACACTTGGAGACTGCAGCTATGGAGACCACGAAGTTATGGCATATGCGGCTTGCACATCCAGGTGATAAGTCATTACATTCTTTAATTCGTCAAGATTTATTGAAAGGTCTTATTGCCTGCAAATTAGAATTTTGTGACCATTGTGTGAAAGGTAAGAAGACAGGAACAAGCTTTGGCACAGTAATCCACAACACTAGTGGAGTTCTTGATTATGTTCACTCAGATGTTTGGGGTCCCTCCAAGAATGCATCATTGGGAGGGAAATATTGGTTCGTGTCGTTTATTGATGACTATTCTAGGCGCGTATGGGTGTACACCATGAGGCATAAAGATGAAGTCCAAGAAGTCTTTGTGAGGTGGAAAAAGGCAACTGAGACTCAAACTGGCAGAAAGATCAAGGTACTACGTTCGGACAATGGTGAAGAGTACAAAATTGATCCATTCTTGCAAGTATGTCAGGATGAGGGAATACAGAGGCACTTCACAGTTAAGAAGACACCGCAACAAAATGGGGTAGTTGAACGCATGAATCGTACTTTGTTGGAGAAGGTACGACGTATGTTATCTAATGCTGGATTAGGTAAAGCTTTTTGGGATGAGGCAGTGACATATGCGTGCTTCCTCATTAATAGGTTGCCATCAGCTGCGTTAGGAGGTAAAACTCCAATGGAGAAGTGGTATGGTAAACCAGCTTATGACTATAACTCAATTCATATCTTTGGTTGCCCTGCTTGGTATCATGTTAGTGAAAATAAGCTTGATAGCCGTGATGTTAAAGGGATTTTTATGGGTGTGAAGAAAGGAGTGAAAGGGTTCAAAATTTGGAATCCAGTTGAAAAGAAGATAGTCATGAGTAGAGACATTACATTTGATGAAGCGTATATGGTAAAGTCTTGGGGTTTTCAGTAGGTGGAGAACAGAAGCACCAGTACTAGTGAGTCTTTACAGCATGTGGAGATTGATGCAACTCCACTAATTCCATCTAAGTTTGTATCTGTTACGACTACTTACGAAGGCGTGAAGTCTACAAGGGAGGAAAATACTGAGGTTTCAAATGATAGTGACGATGTTAATGAAGAGGAACATGAAGCAGTAGAAGATACAGAAGCTACGATCACTGAGACCATAGCAACCATCAAACCAAGAAGACAAACCAGGAAACCTAGTTGGATGAATGATTTTATAGCTTATGCATTACCAGTTATTGAAGAATGCATTCCAAATACCTATTTTTAATCTATACACAGTGTAGAGCGTCAAGAATGGGAAGCTGCTATGCAGGATGAGATGGAGTCTCATTACAAGAATGGCATATGGGTACTTACGAATCTTCCGAACGGTAAGAAGGCCATTGGGTGAAAATGGGTATATGCTAAGAAAGAAAGATCTCAGGTGAATCAAGTACGCTACAAGGCAAGGTTAGTTGCGAAAGGTTATGCCCAAAGAGAAGGGATTGACTACAATGAGGTGTTCTCTCTAGTTGTGAAACACTCATCAATCCGAATTTTGTTGGCCTTGGTAGCACAATATGATTTAGACCTAGTTCAGCTAGATGTCAAGACGGCATTCTTACATGGTGATCTAGAAGAGGAGATCTATATGACTCATGACCATTGTGTATACCAAGAAGAGTGGGTTCAAAGTTCTTTGGAAAAGAAGATTGTGTATGCTAAGAAGATTCTTTGGAAAAAAATCGTTGTATGGATACAAAAATTTATTATCTATGAAGGAACTAAATCTATAAGTCTCAAGACAAGTTGAGTTGGTACAAGCGATTTGATCAGTTTATGATTGGCCAGAACCGAGGTGGAGAATTGTTGGAAGGTGCCTACAATTTTAGATGATTCTAGAATAAGGGGTTGTTGAGAGTCCAATTTTGTTTGGAACTCTAATAACCATGTTTGTATGGTGGCTAGTACGTAGGTGGGAATAAAACCATGTGAAAAATATTGGTTGGTGGAAGAGTTCCATAGCTTTCCCTTTCACACTTGTAAATTCATGCATTCAAACAAGGTAGGTCTTTGAGTCATAGTTTGAAAACTAAGGAAGTCCAATTGTAGGCTAGTTCTAGATTGTAGGCTAAGGAAGTAGAACTCAATTTGGAGTTGGCACTTGGAGACTTAGCTAACTAGTATAAATATTCCATTAGCGAAAGCAAATGAACATCACCAAAAATTCTTCTTTCTCTCTTAAGGTTTATATGTAATCTCCCTTGTGATAATATATGAATCTCTTGTTCTTCCTGTGGATGTAGGCAACTTGCCGAACCACGTAAATTCTCGTCTCTTTTCTTATTTAGTTTGTGTTCTTGGAAATATTATGGAGTACCGTTTGTAGCTGTGCAAATCTCTTCCGCAAGGTTTTAGCGCAACAGGATGTTGGGGTGAGTGAGGTGTTTCTGAGCACCAATCTACCTTCTTGTTTAGAACATTTGGATATCCATGCTCCATTTTGCCTTTATTTCCATCCTATTAAGTAATTCCGTATAAATATGAGCAGTATTCGTGCCTCTTTTGAAATGAACCCATAAATACATTGGTGGGTGTTTGTCTGTTGGCATTTCGAAGAAGCTCTGTAATCCACAAATCCCATCCGGGTAGAGTCTGAGATGATGGATGATTTGTGATTAGTCTTTCTTAATTATTTGGCCCGCATAAGTTAAATAAGCTTCCAGAGTTTCTTGTAGAGTATTGCATGTCTTTGTATTTGTTGTTAAGGTTATGAAGAGGTCATCTGCATACATCATGTGCACGATTGGAGTGACATTTTTTTGCAATTTTCATCCCTTTGATCTTACCTTGGATTTGTTGATGTCCTAAGTTCGAGGAGAGAATTTTCGCACATAGGATGAATAAATACGGCGATAGTGGCTCGCCTTGCTTAAGTCCCCGTTGTGGTTGTATGAGGCCATGAGTCGTACCATTGACATTTATGGAGTATGAGACTGTAGTGACACATGTCATGATAAGGTTAGTGTAAAATCTAGCTTGGACAAATTTATTTTGATGAGGACCTAATCCAATGAGTCAAGAAAACTTTTAGTCATATGCCCAGGCCCAATGTGAAAGCATTCATCAAAACCTAACATAGACTTGAAACCATACATATATATGCAACTCTGAAGACAAATTAAGTTTCAGATAAAAACAAGAGACTAAGTTTTGAGTGCGATTAAACTCACAATTTTTTTGAACTATCAAGGGGTTGTGAGAACCTTGACAGTTTCATGCCATGCAATTCATAATTGCTGCGAGTGCTAGTTTCTACCAGCAGCTCATGTTTTTTTTTGTCCCATAGTTGGAGCATCTCTCTCATCATCATCAAGAGATAGACGTGAAGCTGAGTTAGTTGTTGCAGGTTGGTCACCGATGTTCAGATTATCCTTAGATGTAGAGTTAGCTTCTTTGTTGTTGTGTCCTTGTTGTGGTCTTCTGACCGATCTTGGATTGCGAACTCTTGTGATTAGTACTTAATGCTGCGGGTGTGGAGCCCTTGTGGATTCATGCTGGAGGGATGAGATGGATATGAATTTTGTTGTCTTCGGTGGTGGTTGAGGTGCTGCAAATTCAGGAGTTGGTGGGATATTCAGGTGCTTTGGTGTACTTTTTCTTTGGTGCTTTAGTGGACTTGTTGCTTTTTCCTGTTGTGTTGGCTCTTCAACTTGATTGTATGTGACCTTCACATGCTGGACCCCTCCCATTTTGGTTACCACCAGAAAAAGAATAGAGGGTTGGTTATCAAGAAAGTTATCAAGTATCTGAGCATAATAAGGATTGAAATAATTGTGTAGTTCGTTCGGATGTTAATTGGGAGGTGTGGAAATAGACTGGTAGTGGGTCTGTGCAAGGTTTTCGACGGAAATAGACTGGTAGTGGGTTGGGCCTTAGCCTAATCTTCCCTTTCCTTGAAGTGTGATTGCTGAGGCTGTTATTGTGGCGGGCTTTTTCCCTTGTCCATCACAGCTTATCTGCCTGCATCAGGAATTATGGATGTCAAAATCGGGACTCCAAAAGCAATTGGGCCTCCATACAGTGGGCATGATTTGTTATCTGAACCTGCCTTGTACCCGAACTAGAATCCATACCCGACCCATATCCAATTCCTTACCTAGACACACAACCATCATTCTTTCGTCATGTTGGGGGAGAATTTGCATAAGTCCCACTAACTTGACTCTGCCTACTGCCGTTCGTTTTAGGAGGATTTTTGGGGAGTGTGGCCCAGCGGTATCCTCGTTGATCCATTGTCGGTGCAAGCCGAGTTGGAACTGGTCTTGCTACTGTCTGTTTTGGAGGAAGGATCGGTGGTGACTTAGAGTGGAAATGTGAGAGTCTCGCCTCCTGAGATTGTGAGTTACCGGCGGCCGTATCTGCAGATCTTGGTTGTTGGCTGGATGATGATTTTCTGTGATGATGAGGTGAAAGTTTGATATCTTGGTTTGCTTTGCATCCCTCATCCTGTGGTTGGGACTATGATACGGAAATAGAGGTCGTTGCGAGTCTGTAAATGCATGATGTTATTTGATGAATATTGGGCATTCATCTGCAATGTGCCCTATGAATCCACATTGATAGCACAAAGTGGGTAAATATTCATATGCAAACTACACCCAGTTCAGACTTGTTATGCCTATCATCACTCCTGACATGAATGGTTCCTCCAAATTCATCTCCACTTGTGCACGTACCGGTTTGTATGTGAGGTCTACATCCAAAACTCTTCCCATATCACTGAGTAGTTCTTCTATGGTTGTTGCATCTTCAAGATAGATGGGAAGGTTTAAAAGTTGGATCCAGAACACTGCTTTAGTGAAGCATGCATTAGGGTTTTTCTGATATTTGCTCCAATCTTCCAAAAAGACCAGTTGGTTTGAAATAATCTTAGTTTTGTTTTCAGGGATAGTTTCTTTATCACTTTGATGTTCCATGATGGCTTGATAGATTTTATTGTTTGTATTCTGCCATATCTGGAAGTTTTTGAGTGCAATGGGACTCAAGTCCTTCTTTAGTGCTTGTTTAAGACCAGAAAATGAGCAATATCCGGCAGGTACTATCACCGCTATGCAATGATTTTCATGAGCATGCATGAGTGTTTTCATTCTTTATGTGCGTTGAAAAAACGTTGTTTCCTTTTTAATAATTTGGTTGGAATATGGTGGTTTTTTGTTGGATTTAGAGGATTAAAAGGATTTATATAATGATGGGAAAGATTAGGGTTTTTCTTTTGTGGAAGGTTCTGATTTTTGGGTGATTCCTCCTTTTGAAGGAAAGATGATATTTGTATTTGTTTTATTCCTGTTGCCTTTTCTTTTTGAGTGGATACTAATTGAGCTGAGAGAAAGGAGGAGGAAAATGAGGTATTAGAAGCATAAATGTTATCTGCTGTAGCAGAGGACGAGGCTATAGAAAGGATTAATGTTGGGTTTTGTTGTCTTTTTCGGGAGTTGATTTTTGGTTTTCGGGAAGTGTTTGCAGGCGTGTGACAAAAAGTGGGTGGTGATGATGATTTTGCTGCATTCGGAGGATACCATACATTGGCTTGAGGTGGAGGTGGGTGTTTATTTGGCCTGAGAAGTGACTCAATAAAAAATTAAGGAAGTGGGGGAGAAAACAGGAGAGGATGAGATTGTGTGAGACATAGTCGATTGTTGATGGTTTTGCAAAAAACAACAAAAGCTAATGTATTCGATCCAAGCGTATATTTGGCTTGCAATTTGGATTGAACTGACACTGTAATGATTTTGGGTTTCCAAATCACTTAGTAATTACTCCATCAACCAAAATGAAGAACACAATATACTTTGGTGATATGCAGGGTTTAAGGTTTACTGACTATAGTCAACGAAATGGCCATCTTGACTATGAGAGAAGGTCTCTCTTCAATGTTTCACGGTCTTGCAGGATCTTGCTCAGTTTCTTCTTTTCTTTTTCTCTTAAATATGGTTTTTATCCTATAATTAAAAAAGAAAGATTTAATTTGTTAATTAGGTAAATTATTGGGAACTTGGGAAAATGCCCCAAAACCCGAGCAACTTTAGGAACATGCCCCGTTGCAGACAGGTTGGGAAAATGTCCTATTTTGTTAGATTTTCCATCCAACCCTGTTAAGTTACATTTGTGTGATAATATTCTGAAAAAAAGACAAGTATACCCTTCAGAAGTTAGGGTTCGGGGTTTATCATTCAGGGTTCAGAGCTTATTGATCAAGGTTTAATTTTTTTAATTTTTTAATTTTTTTAATTTTTCATAGTTTTTATTTGATTTTTTCCCTTTTAGGGAAATTAAGTGCATTTTAAAAAAAAAATATATAAAATAATAATAATAACGGGCCCCTAGCTCAGTTGGTCATCCCCGTTTCCCAAAGTTTCATGCGCTCCAGGAGGTCTCAGGTTAGAGTCCCAAATGACGTAATATTGCAGGAATTAACATAGACGGTAGAGTTAGCTTGCCCCCTTGTGACACAAGCTAACCCGGTCTTGATCAGGCAGTTGGTTCTAGACAGTTTAGCTCCGTCTTACAATACCGTTTGGCTATTCCCCTTTTTACGGAAGATAGTAAATGTTCTTGTTGTGGCAAGATTATGGATATCTTTGGTGACCACACTATTCACTGTGCTAGCGAGGTTGGGCTTAAGTTCAGACATGATTTAGTAAAAGATATTTTGGCAGACATGTGCTATAGAGCTGGCATTGTAGCTAGGAAAGAGGTTTCTTTGGGAGTCATCAACAATTAGGAATTTCGACCAGCGGACATCATGGTTTATAATTGGGAAGATGGTAGAGATGTTTGTCTTGATGTCACAGGTGTCTCTCCTTTCACTAGTGCTAAAACTCGTAGCTTCATACCAGGTCATGCCATCTCTGCAGCAACCACTCGTAAGAACAAAAAATACTTGGATGTTTGCACTTCACTCGGCTATGGGTTTGGAGTGTTGGCCATCTCCACTTTCGGTGAGCTTGGTACGGATTTTCTAATTTTTCTGAAGAGATTAAGAAATTGTATGGCAAGACATGATGTTAATTTTAAGATAGGCAATTCTATTTTTCATAGGCTAGGGATCGTTATTCAGAAAGATGTTGGTGCCTAGATTGTTGCTAGGTTACCATCATCTCTTGTAACATTGATTTTGATTCATAAACACAAATTATAATAGTAATTATAAATGATAATCAAAGTAATAATAATTTTAATAATAAAAAAATAATATAAAAATCATAATAATAACAAGAATGTGCCCTAGCTCAGCTGGTCATCCCCGTTTCCCAAAGTTTGATGCGTTCCAGGAGGTCCCAGGTTCGAGCCTCCAATGACGTAATATTGCAGAAATTAACATGGAAGGTAGAGTTGGCTTTCCCCCCTTGTGACACAATCTCGCCCCCCCCCATCCGCTTCGGCTCCCCTTGGTAAGGTTACCCATGAGGATCGCTGGTAGGATAACACAGCAACATGTTCAATCAATGTAGTAGTATGTCGTTGGAGCTTAGCTTGTTAGGCTTCCAACTAGTTTCATGTAATAATATTTATCCATATAATTAATAAAAATAATAATTAATAAGAACGGGCCCTAGATCAGCTGGTCATCCCCGTTCCCCGAAGTTTCATGCGTTCCAGGGGGTCCCAGGTTCAAGTCCCCATTGGCGTAATATTGCAGGAATTAACATGGAAGGCAGTGTTAGTTTGCCCCCCTTGTGACACAATCTCGCCCCCCCTCCCGCTTCAGCTCCCCTTGGCAAGGTTACCCATGAGGCTCGCTGGTAGGCTAGCACAGCAACCTGTTCAATTAATGTAGTAGTATGTCGTTGGAGCCTAGCTTGTTAGGCTTCCAACTAGTTTCATGTAATAATATTAAATAATTAATATAATTAATAATAATAATAATAATAATAATAGAACGGGCCCTAGCTCAGCTGGTCATCCCCGTTCTCCGAAGTTTCATGCGTTCCAGGAGGTCCCAGGTTCAAGTCCCCAATGGCGTAATATTGCAGGAATTAACATGGAAGGTAGTGTTAGTTTCCCCCCTTGTGACACAATCTCGCCCCCCCCCCCCTCCCGCTTCGTCTCCCCTTGGCAAGGTTACCCATGAGGCTCGCTGGTAGGCTAGCACAGCAACATATTCAATTAATGTAGTAGTATGTCGTTGGAGCCTAGCTTGTTAGGCTTCCAACTAGTTTCATGTAATAATATTTAAGTTTCATAATAATAATAATAAAACCAGGCGTATTTCCTTGGCGATTGACATGGTGTTCTCTTGGTGATTGAAAACCAGGCGTATTTCTTTCCTTCGACCGTGATTCTTTGATGTATCCACCTCCCTCTTTCCCGTTTATTGTTTGCTGCATTTTGATGCACCTCTTTGTGTTTGCTTTCTTAGGGTTTTTCTAAAACCCTAGTTCCAGTTTGGTTTAAGCAAATGCCCAGATTCAGAAAGGTGTTGGCGCACATCTTGTTGCTAGGTTGCCCACCATTCCCTGTAATATTGATTTTGATGTTGATTTTTAATAAAATGCCTTTGTGGAACCTTTTATATAAAAAATATTATTAAATAATAATATTATTAAATAAAAAAAAAAATTTAATAATAATAAATTCCTTTGTGGCCCCTTTCATAATAATAATAATAAAGAACGGGCCCTAGATCAGTTGGTCGTCCCCGTTCCCCGAAGTTTCATGCGTTCTAGGAGGTTCAAGCTTCAAGTCCCCAATGGCGTAATATTGCAGGAATTAACATGAAAGGTAGTGTTAGTTTTCCCCCCTTGTGACACAATCTCGCCCCCCCTCCCGCTTCGGCTCCCCTTGGCAAGGTTACCCATGAGGCTCGCTGGTAGGCTAGCACAACAACCTGTTCAATTAATGTAGTAGTATATCGTTGGAGCCTAGCTTGTTAGGCTTCTAACTAGTTTCATGTAATAATATTAAATAATAATAATAATAATAAAAGCCTTCGTAGCCCCTTTTCATAATAATAATAATAACTTAGGCAATTTCCTTTTCCATAGGTTAGGCATTATCTTTCTTTTTTTTGGTAAGTCAAAAATTTAAAAAAAAAAAAAGGACCAATTACAAGAAAGATCATCAATCTGAGGGCAACAGTCCCATCAGACTAAATAAGTTTAATTAAAACGGAAATACGAAACATTCGGCATTTCAATCGAAAATAAAAACCCCGGTCGCCCCTCCTAATGAAAGGCCACTCCTCTAGCTAAATTACAGCCTCTTTTTGCCAGCCTGTCAGCCGAAAAATTTGCTTCACGGTAAGTGTGTTCAAAACTAATAGTATCATAATTTGAAGAAACATCGCTCCATCTTTGCTTAACAAACCAAGGGAGAGAGAGCGAGATGATTGCGGTTATAATACTAGAGGAATCTGTTCTTATTAGAATTTTCCTATAAGACCATTTAAGAGCCCATTCTAAACCCATAATAACTGCATACAGTTCAGCAAAAAAGTTCGAAGTAGAGCCCATCCCAATATCCATCGCACCAAGCACCTTTGAACCAGCATCTCTGGCCAAAACTCCTGCACCAGAAACCCCTGGATTTTTCCTCGCCGCACCATCGTAGAAAATTTGCAGTTCACCAGTCATTGGAGGCGACCAAAAGCATTCCACCGGAGTGCAGTGATAAGATCTTCTATAAGTTACCCTGAAATAATCCAGAATCCTCAAATCTGATGTGTATTGTGCATCTTCCCCTTTAGACGACCGAGAATTCATTAATTATATGGAAAACACGTTTTTGGAATAAAGACCAATTCAGAGTCTTCTTTTCATACACCATTTTATTTCTGCTGAACCAAAGTTGAGATCGCAGAACCATATTAGAAAGCAGCCAAAGGTCCCTTATCATCTTACTTCTACCCTGAGAAGCTTTATTCGACAGAATCAAGTTATAATGAGGCTTGATATTGAAAATACCTGCCTCCAACTCCACGCCTTATCAGCAAAACTACATCTCCTGAGAAGATGTTCCAGCGTCTCTTCCGCCGCTTTACAAACACATCATCTCGAAGCCAAATTAATTTTGAATCTACTTCTGACCTTGTCCATCGTTGCACATGCTCCTCTTTCAAATTTCCAAATTTGAGCCGATAAGGAAGGATGAATTTCTTTTCTCCAAAGAATCTTTGCCACCTCCAGAACAACATATTTGTTTCTGATCAACTCCCTGGAAGACCTAACCGAGAAGTTTCCTTTGATGTCCGGCATCCAAATGCGGTTATCACGTCCTTCCTGGATACGAGTGTAAGTACTGAATATCACAAGATAATAGTTTACGAGTATCGTAATAAATAAAGGAGAAAAGAATTATAAAATGTTACGATGATAGAAGAAGCGGAGAAATATGAAGTTTTGCGAGGATGGAGTAATTTTGCGAGTATGAGTTGCGATACTTCGTAACTCATGTACAGATGTATAAGTTTTACTATAAATAGGAGTTCAAATGTAAAATTCGAGAGGTTCTTTGAGTGAGTGTTGGAAAATATCTTAGGAAAGAGAATAGAGAAAGTTGTAACTATTCTAATTCCATTTAGATACTTCTTTGTAATCAATTGAGAACATTAATAAGAAAATTGTCATTCATCATCAAGAACTTCTTGAGGTTTTACTAATTCTATTGAGGGTGTAGTTGTAGGTTATTCTGCAACTACATAATTGGCGCTAGAAACAGGGAGAGAAAGAATTCCGCCAGAAAAATGACAAGAAGAAGAAACACATCAGAACCATTAACTGAAGTAAGAAGAAGTGTAAGATTAGCAGGAGGAGAAGCAAATATAACAGGAGAACCTAGTAGAATAAGGAGTAATCGAAGAAATCAAGCTCAACAAGTAGAAGATCATGATCAAGTGAGTATACACACTTGGAGAACTAATACACCAGAAGAAGAAGATAGAGAACCACAAATCAGAGAAAATGGGAGGTTGATGGAAGGAACAATTCTTGAAAGAGAAATGGAGATGCTAGAAACATTGAGACAAGGAATCCAAAAAGAACGAATGATCGAAGCTGAAGAACGTGCCAAATTAACAAGACAAAATCAAGAATTGAGGATGGAAAATGAGATGTTACAAAGGAGGAAATCTCAAAGTGTTGCAAGATCAAATGTTAGAATAGAAATAGAAGGACAAAATTCACCGATAATCAATAATGAAAATGATATGCAAGAACAAGCGCAGAATCAAGGTGATAGAAATCAAGAAAATCGTTTCATTTTAATACCAAACCGCGAACAAAATATGGAGAATTTACGAACAAGACCAAATCATAAAGAAAACAATCAGAATCGAGAGGAAGAACAGCAACTTATTGAAGAAACTGAGAGACAACAAGCAATACATCAAAACAATCACGAGAATGGAGTAAGAAGACATGAAGATGTTCGTAACAAACAAAATGTTGAGTATGAAAGAATTAAGAGAAGAATTTTAAATCAACAAACAGAAGTAGAAAGGAATGAACCAAATTCTCGAATCAGAGTACAAGTAAATCAAGAAGAAATAAGTCACAGAAGAAGGAGAAATGAAGAAGAAGAAATTCCTGATATTCGCATGAGAAGAATGAGAAGAATAGAAAGGGAAGAACAAGAATTCCAAGATGCTTTACAACTGAACAATTATGATAATTTAGAAAGAAGATATTTGCAAAATTATGCAAATGAAAACATTAATGAAGAATATGATAGAATGCGAAGGATCGCAAGGGAGGAAGCGCAAGAACGTAGAAGAAGAGAAGCTGCATTAAAAAGACCAATGGATGAGAATTCTGAGGCAAATGCACGAATCTTTCGAGAATTAGCAGAAATGAGAGGGATGATAAACAATAGAAGAGGAGGAGATAGGAGGCAATTAGATGAAGCAATAGAAGAAGCTGCGAGGACTCCATTTGCTAGAGAAGTATAGTTGGGAGGAATTCCACCAAAATGTAATTTGCCCACACTTACCAGTATTTTTGATGGGACTTCATGTGCTATTCAGCACATTAAAGCATACATAAGATGCATGTTACAATGGGAGAATCATGATGTTGTGTTATGCAAGTACTTCGCATCAAGTTTAACAGGGGATGCTCTAAAGTGGTTCGAAGGACTCCCTAAGAACACTATTACGTCATTCAATCATTTGCAAGCAACTTTCCTTGGAGCATATATCACAAATCACTCTTCACGGCTTGGTATTTAAGATGTATTTGGTTTAAAACAAAGAGTGGGTGAAAGTCTGAAGCATTTGGTAAGACGATGGAAGACTATGTGCAGTGATATGGCAGGGCGTGTAGATGAGAGATACTTGATTCTGTCCTTCATAAATGCGATGTTCGCAACTGAACAATTATATGTTCAAATCTTCAGAAGAAAGAATTCCATAATGATGACAGAATTACGAGAATTGCAAGAAGAATACATTACACTAGAAGAAAAGCAAAACAATATGGAGTCATATCCAATAACAAACACTAGCAATCAAGAGGAGGAGCAAATTTACTTCCCAAAATAATCAATGTAGTAGCAGGTACTTCGCAAACATCCTCACAAACTTCTTCGCAAATTTCAGAAGAGAATAAAATCAATGATAGCCAGCCAAAGATGGTAGCAATGGGCAGTAGAGATCAAGAAGAATATGATAGAGAGAAGAATTTCTATAATCGGATAGGAAATAACCAAATTCCAAGACTAGATCAACAACAAGAAAATTATGGTGGACAAAGGCAAAATTATTTTGGACAAGGAAACCAGAGACAAAATTATAACAACGGTCAAGGAGGTCAAAGAATGGTAAGGGAAGAGATAAAATTGCCACCTTTGAATACAAGTGTAGAAAATATATGGCAAGCAATTATCCTGGTAGAGAATATACCAACTCCATGGAATATGGGAAAGGAACCACCAATGGGTCCAAGAAGTCATGAATTTTGTTCATATCATCATTTTCATGGACATTCTACAAATAATTGCCATAATATCAAGAGGATAATCTTGCGAATGATTGATCAAGGAAAACTAAATCAATTTTTACTTAAGCAGACACAGTCGCAACAATTACCACAGGCTCCAGCCATAACTCGTAGGGAGAACACGACAAAAGAAAAGGGAGAAGAAATCCTACATATAGAAGTGGGGTCAAAAGCAAGGAATGTTTTCTGTAATTCCATTGTTCATTCATATAAAACCATAGAGGATTTTCATGATAATGTGTTAAGCAGGGTATATGCAAGGGATGGTGAAGGAAAGGAAGTAATGAACATCGCAAAGATTTCACGACTTGAAGATTGGCAGAAACGTGAAATTTCTTTTGAAGCCACTGAAATTCCATTGGTGGTAAGACTCGCAATCTACATGAATATGGAGGAGAACGAAGATGATATGGAGGAAGAGTCAATTGGTCTTAATAGGATTTTGATTGATACAGGAAGTTCTGTCAATATCCTCTTCTATTCTGCTTACAAAACTATGGGGGGAAAAGATGCAGATTTAATACCTTCTACTTACAGAATTTATGGTTTTAATGGAACTGCCAACAAGCCCAAAGGAGAAGTGAGCATGCGAATTCCATTAAGTGGAATGCGAACTGAAATTCTGTTCTGCGTTGTTGATGTTGAATCACCATATAATGCTTTGATAGGAAGGCCATGGCTTCACGGAATTCTAGGCGTAGCTTCCACTCTACATTAGTGCATAAAGTTTCCTCATATGAAGGGTATTGGAATTATCAAGGGTGATTGGGCTGAGGGAAAGAAATGTTACGATACAGAAGTAGAAGTTTGCGAAGGAAAAACTGCTGAGAAGGAAAATTGGAGAAAAAGAGCAAAGGTTGTGAAAAAAAGTGAAAATTTAATGGCAGAGGATTAAGGAAAAAGAGAATAAAGTTACGATGATAATCATACAAGAAATTTACGATGATAATAAGGGATTGTGATTTGCGAGGAAAAAAGAAGGAAAATAATAAAACAAGAAGGTTATCAGTATGTTTACTCGTGAAAATGAGGTATGTGGCAAAACAAAATTTTTATTTCGTGATAAAATTTTACGAATATTGTTTGCTCGCAGGAAATTGGGAAAAAGTTACAAATTTTCATAATTTATATTCCGATTAAAATTTCATTAATTTGCGAATAAAAGACCGCAATCTGTGATCAGCCCCAAAAAAAGAAAGAGAGCCGCAGAAAATTTTATACAGGCAAACCTTTGTGGCGTACACCCTAGTTCGCGAAGCTATATTTCGTAAGAGGCAAAGTCCTAAAGTACGTCATTTAAGGGGGTACCTATAACGTGGCTAAGGGTAACCGGAACACCACCAAGGGCCCTTAGCACATGGTAAATATTTTGGGGTACAACCCAATAATGGGGTACCTATCCGGGTTAGACACCTTGGATTCTCACCTAATCTAATGACATTACGCAATATAAAATGCGGTGTAAGAGGATTTAGGCTGGGCGACTAAGGAATACTGTCTTTCCCAAGAAGTGCAGAAAACGATCAAGGCGTCGAGGTACACGGTTGAGTCAAGAGTTCCGGGTGAGGTTGAACCACATCTGCCATTTTTGGCAAGTCTTGGCAAATGATGCACTTGGCCCAAAGATACCCCATAGGGTGCAACCTCATAACTATAAGCCCTATAGGAAAAAAGGATAAGAGGTTGCGATCAAAAGTCAAGTTGTTGGCGAACCGGATGGGAAGAGCTAACCTTGTATGGTCGATGTACGCTTCCTTGAAGGGGCAATTAGGGGAAGATAAAGGCAGCACCCTCCATTAGGGAGCTGATAAGTGCTATAAGACGCAAATGTCACGAGGCTTCTTGTTTGCGAAAACATAAAGGCTTGTCATATTTGTGCAACAAATGAAGTTCTGCGAGCCTTCTAAAAAAAAAAAAGAAAGAAAGAAAGAAAGAAAAGAATAAAGAACTCGCAGAACATAATAAAGTTAAGATGAGATCAATGGGTCGCTACATGAAAGTGTAGAGACGTCCTGCGATTTCATTGCAAGACGGCAATGTCATGGGGCTTTATGTTCGAAAGAATATTTAGGCCTGTCATATTGTCGCAACAATTCCTGAAGAGGCTAAAATACTATACAAAGAAGTTAAGATGAGATCAATGGGTTTTTGCATGAAAGTGTAAGAACGTCCTGCGATTTCATCGCAAGACGATAATGTCACGAGGTTGTATGTTCGCAAGAATGTTCAGACTTGTCATATTATCGCAAATAATTAATACAAAAGAGGTGGCAAAATAAGACCTTTACTTAGGAAGGCATGATAAGACCACAGAAATTAATGAAATTTATTGCATCAACATCATTGAAGAAATTATACAAGAATATACATTATGAAGATCTAAAAAGAAGACAACTTCGTCAATATCATTGAAGAAATTTTACAAGAATTTACATCAAGAAATTTTGAAGAGAAGACAGCTCTGTCAATATCATTGAAGAATTTTTACAAGAAGTCCTATCAAGGAAGACAACATCAATGAAGAATTTTAATGAAGACTTAACAAAAGATGCGATTTTGATAGCAATCAAATACAGATAAGTTCATATTCGTTAAAATTTACGAGAATTACATACTTCTTATACTTCTCCATATATTGAATACTTCTCCAAAAAGTTGAATACTTCTTATAATTCTTCAAGAATATCTCATATTTATTATACTTCTTCAACAAATATTTAATTTTGCGAAGGTTAAGTACTTATTATACTTCTTCATACAATGAGTAATAATTTTTATACTTCTTCATATATTGGGCAATTCTTCATAAATTGAATGCTGCTAATACTTCTTATACTTCTTAAGGGTATTTCATATTTTGTATACTTCATACTTTCTATACTTCAAGGGGATATTTATTATTTACTTCGCAACATTCCGTAAAAAGAAAAAGGCTTATATTTCTTATACTTCGAAGGGAGGATTTTTTATTCATAATCACAATAAGAAGAAAATTCGTAAGATAAATTCAGAAGGATATTCTAATACTTCCAGCGATAGTTGATCATTTGAAGAGAAATAATAAGGGGAAAGGGAATACTAAGCTAAGTCTTTAAGATATATTATTTCTCTCCATATGATCAAGTTATGCGAATAAGGGAAATAAACATCAAAGAAAGATTAATTCAAATTAAGATTTGAAAAATAAATTGTTGGATTGATTAAAAGCACAATCAAGAAGAAAGTGTTGTATTGAAAATTTATAGAACAGATATACAAAAAAAAAAAAAAAATGAAGTTATTCTTCAGGCGATCTGTTCCCATCAAAATGATCTTCTTCTTCAACTTCACTATCATCTTCAACTTCACTTTCATAGATTTCCAGATATGGAGTATCTTCGGAATTTCTTGAAAGGAGCGTATGGTACTTCTTGAGAGGAATTTCATTATCTTCGCAAATCTTGCGAGTCATCTTAGCTCGGAAACGCTTGACATATAAATTATGGTTATCTTTGGGAAATTAGAAGCTGAGATCTCAAGTCAGAAATTTTCTTATTACGATTAGCAAGGAGAGTTTCCAGATCATTATTCATCTTCGCAAGATTTTCTGCAGCAAGGAAAGAAATTAAGGAATTGGTTAGCAAATTACGAAGGAAAAGTAACCAAAATAATTACCATCGCAAATAATTTACCTTCTAGTTGCTTCTTATCATTACGAAGAGAAGAATTTTCAAGATTTAATTGATTATTCTCTTCAAGAAGAGAAGAATTATCAATTGCGATGCTCGCAGATTGTGAATTATGTTCGTGACGGGATATTAATTCTACGTTATCAATATTTAAATCTTCTAATTTCTGACGGAGACTTGAATTTTCAACCTCTAACTTCGCACAACGATTCAAAGTTTTCTTCTCTGCAAGAGAATGACGTCTTTCCCAATCATAAGCAGCTGCACAACTAACTCTTCCAACCTAAACAAGAAAAAAGGGGTTAGAAATCAA
The DNA here is from genome assembly GCA_023529315.1 of Papaver bracteatum. Lineage (NCBI taxonomy): Eukaryota > Viridiplantae > Streptophyta > Magnoliopsida > Ranunculales > Papaveraceae > Papaver > Papaver bracteatum. The sequence goes on from JAJJWX010001841.1 coordinate 63,234, forward strand.
CAAAATAAGGAAATAAACAAGGAATAGAGAAGAAACTTACCATGCTGCCTAAAGCATATAATGAAGCAGGAGAGACGAATCTTGAAATTCCTTTGAGGGAGTTATTATCAATAACAATAGGAACTTTACAAGCCTTCGCAATAAATTTGCGAGCATTCGCTGTAGGAAAATTTCCTAATCCACGAGAAGAATGGAGGAAAGCCTCAGAGATGCTAACCATTGCTGAGGCAAAAGTTTCTGGGATACTATAATCTTCATTCCCACCTTCATCAACATCATTATCATCATCTCCTTTGTCAGAAAGGGTATCATAATTAGAACTAAAGTCCTTCTCAGGAAATTTATCATCTTCATCACCAAGATCTTCCTCAATGTCCTTATTAGAAGAAATTACATTGGAATGGGATTTGGTTGAGAGTATCTTCTTTTTCCTTCTCTCGTAAACAACATCTTGAAGTTTTCTTTTTCCTTTGCGAAGAGCATCATCTTGACTATCAGAAGCTTGAGAGACCTTCGCAGAACGAAGAGTTTGTTGCCTCGCAGTAAGCCTTTTAGAAGAAGTAGAACTTTTATTTTCACTCGTAGCAATCTCAGGAAGAAGTGGAACCTGTAAATTCAAATAAGGAAAAGAAACAGAGGCAACAATATATTGTTTAGAAAAATACAAGAGTGTTTCTTACCTCATTTGAAATTAAAGGGTAACAAAAAGATAAGGAAGTGGAAATACATACATTTCTAAAAACCCAAGGTTGATAATAGCGGTTACGAAGATTCGCAGGAAGTTCTACTATCGATAATATAAGAACCTCGATAACATTAAAGGGTACTTATACCAATCTTCATCATTAGAACGACGAGGTGTCTTATTATTTCCTGAAGCATAATCAATATCGTGCATGAGAAGATCATCTGCTACGATATTAGCTTTACGATGAAGACGAACACCCCAACGATTATCTTCTTTCCTCGCAGGAATTAGTGTGTAATTTTTGAAGAAACCCTCAACTGTATAATTCGCAGCAACAATTTATATATTCTCAAATCCAGGTTTCCTAAGATCAGTTGAATATAAAGATTTCCCAAAAGCGGCACGATTTGCGAATTCAACTAAGAGGCGAATGCAATCACCAGTCAATTGATAAATGGCACAAGAAAAATTGGGGTGGGAAATAATTTCGTAGAATAAAGGAAAGTTAACATCATAAAGAGGAAGAGGAAGACTGCGAGGATTTGACCTCGTGAGATTAAAACTTTCTGATCATCCCAAACATAGTTGGTAAAGAGCTTCACACGTAGAGAAGACTTATTATCATAACCTTCAATCTCAGAAAGAATAAGGTCTCTATCAGCAATTTCCGCATTAATTTGTTCAAAAGTTTTCTTCTTTGGTGCCATTGAATATAAGAGGGAAAATAGAAAAAATAGAAGAGGTTGCAGAGGCAGAAGCGGTGAAGAAGATGAATAAGGGAATAAAAAGCAAAAACAAAGGATAATATTTATAAGAGAGTTTGATGAAGATAAAAATTCATTAATACGAGTAAGCGTGAACGGTTGAAAAGAACGGTTACGAAGAAACGTGTCAAAAGATAAGGGAAAAGTAAAAAGACGTGTTGCGAATCTGAAGGGTGGTAATAACTACACTAAATTTACGAGAATAGGGATTCTCATGACATTTCTTCTTCGAAGAATTGACATGAGAAGAGGCAAGATGTAAGTACTGAATATCGCAAGATAATAGTTCACGAGTATCGTAATAAATAAAGGAGAAAAGAATTATAAAATGTTACGATGATAGAAGAAGCGCGGAGAAATATGAAGTTTTGCGAGGATGGAGTAATTTTGCGAGTATGAGTTGCGATACTTCGTAACTCATGTACAGCTGTATAAGTTTTACTATAAATAGGAGTTCAAATGTAAAATTCGAGAGGTTCTTTGAGTGAGTGTTGGAAAATATCTTAGGAAAGAGAATAGAGAAAGTTGTAACTATTCTAATTCCATTTAGATACTTCTTTGTAATCAATTGAGAACATTAATAAGAAAATTGTCATTCATCATCAAGAACTTCTTGAGTTTTTACTAATTCTATTGAGGGTGTAGTTGTAGGTTATTCTGCAACTACAACGAGGAAGGGAAGAGAGATCAACCCCCGCATCTCTCAGAACACTGATTGTATTTACCCGAATATCCCAGTTGTTTGCACTGATGATATCACTCACCCGCACCATTCTACACAGATCAGTATGGCCCAAAATTTGAGCTAACGGGACATAACCGTACCATATATCATAGAAAAGAGACGTAGTTCTACCATCTCCAGTGACACACTTAGTATTTTTGTCGACGTCGTTATGAACTGAACGAATACCAGGAAGAATAGAAGATTTCAGTCCCTTCATCTTCACTCGGCCATCCCTTAAGGTGAATTTTGCCTCCAAGAACCTAGCCCACTTCTCATCAGAGTCTTTTATATTCCACCAAAGTTTCATAAGAATCGCTCTATTCATGGTCCTCAAATCAGATAACCTTAAACCTCCTTCGGACACCAGACAGCATAATTTATCGTATCCCACCACGAAAGCACGCGTGAGATCGGAATCCCCTGACCAAAGAAAATTGCGGATAGCTCTCTCGCATTGTTTAATGAACTTAACCGGACACTTATACACAGACATATTGTGGATGAAGTAACTAGAAAGAACATTGTTAATAAGAACTACCCTATCTTGAAAAGAAAGCATTTTACCTTTGAAAGCCGACAATTGAGCTTTTAACTTGTCCACCACATTGCTAATATGGTTATATCTAACAGTCCCAGGCATCACATGGACTCCCAGATATTTATCAGGGAAGAAGGTCACACTCATACCCAAGAAAGCAGCTATGTTATGACGCCTACTTAAAGAGCCCCCTCCGAAGTAAATTTTGTTTTTCGCCTTGCAGACCTCCTAACCAGCAGAACGATGATATTCTTCTAACAGCTTCCGAAGACTTCTCAAGCTTTCCATATTTCCCTTGCAAAATATCATGATATCTTCAGCAAAAATAAGTGAGTCGGAGCGACCCCATTACGCTTTACCAAATGCTTCATTTTATTATTTTCAAACAACTTAGCTATGTTTCTGCTCAGAACATCTTGAATCAAGACAAAAATTAGAGGATACAATGGGTCACCCTGCCGCAAACCTCTATTTATTTAGAAGAACCCTTTTGGACTTCCATTTAGCAGAATCGAGATACGCGCCGAATTAAGAATATTGAGAATCCAGGCACACCACTGGTCCGAGAAACCATATCTTTTGAACACCTCTATGACAAAAGGCCAGCTCACCGTATCGAAAGATTTAGAAATATTTAGCTTAATACCAAGGTTACCATGTTTTCTTTTAATGTGCAGCTCATTAACCATCTCTGAAGCCAAAGCAATGTTCTCATGAATATTTCTGCCTTTCATGAAAGCAACCTGCTCTTCCGAAACCATCTTATCTAACACCTTTCCCAATCTAGAAGCTAGAATTTTGGTAAAGATTTTAAAGAAGAAATTTCTTAGAGCAATCGGCCTAAATTTCCTTAAGATGTCCGCCCCTCTGACCTTAGCAATCAAAATAATGAATCTTGAGTTAGCACCATTAGGAACACTTTTTTTATTCCAGCACAAAGTAATAGCATTAAAAAGATCAAGCTTAATTAAATCTCAGCAATGTCTGTAGAAGCACCCCGAGAAACCATCCGGCCCCGGCGCACTGTTCGTACACAAAGAAAAAACCGCCTCTTTCATATCGCTCATTGTTGGCAGAGCATCCAGCATCATGCTTTCATCTACTGAAATTCTGTTATGATCATAATCAAAAAGATGTTGAAGAACTGGGAGATCCTCCCCATTAAACATATTCTCATAGTAATTTACTACATGATTAGTAATTCCAGCTTGGCTATAAATAGTGACTCCCTCCTCATTAACCAACTCTGAAATAGTATTTGCGCTCCTTCGAGAATTAATAGATCTATGAAAGTGTGTCGAGTTGCTCGAACCTTCCACAAGCCACTTGTTTCTAGATTTTTTCTTTAGCATTATACTCTTTTTCATATGGATATCTTGAACAGCCACCCCACGCATTTTTCATTACATTCAGATTATGAACATTTAGAGGATATTCATCTGAGTTTCTACTTGCCGCTTCAAATTTCAGTTGCGCATGTTTAAGAGTCACCTTGACATTGCCAAAGACCGTCTGATTCCAAATTTTGATTGCTGACTTGAGGTGTTTAAGTTTGAAATGGAAAATAAAATATGCATTGCCAAAAACAGGTTCACTCCAAGAAGTTTCCACCATATGCATAAAGTCCTGATGAAGAAACCACATCTTCTGAATTCTGAACGGATCCCTGGTCGGCCTCTGAGCGAAAAAAGGATAGCCAGTAAGACAAGAATGGTCATAAACTTCCCTAGGAAGAGCTTTACACCGCCAATTTGAGAACTTATTTATCCACTGTTCATTTATAATTGCTCTGTCAAGTTTGCTAATAATTCTGCCCACACCCGATTGCCCGTTAGTCCAAGTGAATTTTGTACCCAAGGAGTCAGCCTCAAACAAATCATTGTTTTCCATCCAGTCACTGAACTCGTTAATGCAAGGAGTGTTTGGCTCCATGCCTCCCTTCTTTTCATCATTTCTAAGAACGCAGTTGAAATCTCCAATAACAAGCCAAGGATAATTAGCCTCGACACCAGAGAGAAGATTCCACAACCTCCTTCTGATAACTTGCAAATAACTGGCATGCACAAAGGAAATGAAAACCCCCTTCACTTTTACCGTAATAGCTTGTCTAGAACTATTAAACACATTCGGCTCGTCCATATAATCTTTCCAGAGAATCCACAGGTTTCCCACAGCAGTCTCTGAAGAATTATGAATAGACTTTTTATTAAAACCAACCAAATTTAGCCTAGTAATAAAAACGTCCGAATACCGAATTTTTAGCTCAGCAATACAAATAATCACAGGCTTAAACTCGTTAATCAGATTACGTAACTTCATACCTGCATCTACCTTCGCCACCCCATTGACATTCCAAAAGATCACACGTATTGGGAAACTACTGTTTTTTATTGTTTTTACCTCTGGGAATCTGAGGAACACTTTGCACTCCTTTTCTTTCTAGAATTCTAGACTTTCCCTTGCTAGCTTTTTTTCCTAAATCACCATTATCCGCAACTGCTTGAGCTTTCTCCGAACCCTGGATAACACCCGTCAAAGGAATGGCCTTCACTTCATCCTCCTGCACTTCTCCCCATTTCGCACCTTTTACGCCCGCAGCCGCATTCTCAGGTGTTATCTCATCATCCGAACTTTCCTCCGAATGAATATCTTCCTGTACCGAAATATCCTCCCCTAACTGGACTAGTTCATCACTTAACGCATTATATTTATTAGGAGATATAAACACTTCTATTTCAAGAATAGCATTGAACTCAGTTACCGAAGAAGATGGTTTATCATAGTTCTTATCAGAACGAATGTCATCACGAGCTTCAACAGGTTTATCTGAAGATTTTACAGCATCCACTTGCTCTTCAGTAGCTTCCACTCTCGGTTCCTCCGCCTCATATTCTTCACCCATAATGTTTTCCTCCCCCACATTTTCAGCCTTCACCTGGTTATTCATCACCACAACATCAGTCGTAGATAATTTGTGCACTTGATTTTGAACATCGCCTGAGCCATCAGCATCCTTTTTTCTGTTTTTTCTTGTCTTTGCTGCCTGCCAACCCTGATTTGCATCTCCTCTAGTTAGATTATCTTTAGTTTGATCAGCAATCTTAGGTTTCTGCCTACATTCCTGATTGGAGTGACCAATTATTCCACATAGGTTGCAAAACTTCGGTTTCTTAGGTATATCAATAGCTTGCCAGAAAGTTCTTCCACCTGCATTCAATCTAACCCTTTCCGAGTTTGTTTTAGCAAAATCAACATCTACCAGAACTGAGGCAAAGTTTCCAAATTCTAGGTTAAGAGTTTTTTAATCTACACAAATCGGACTGCCCGTTGATTTAGCTATTGCCAATAAAGAACGTTCAGACCATAATTCAGCATGGAGGCCTGGCAAATGAACCTATACAGTGGAGTGAGATGTGTTTTGGCATTCTGGATCAAATCCAGGGTACCAATCCATTAATCTCAGCTCCTGTTGATTTACATACCACATTTTTCCACGGATTCTGTCTTTTGTAATTGGATCTTGTAACATAATCACAAAAAAGCCTCTACTCATAGACATGAATCTAACTAAGTGAGACCCTAGCTCCCATTGATTAATCAGATTGATCTTAACTTCAGCAAATTTCATACATTTGTAGTTTAAGCGTGCAATAAAGCTTCTCTCGAAAGGTTTTCAGCCCTCTTGGTAGAATTCTGTAGGAATTGTTAAACACGGTTCCCCATCCACCAAATATGTGTTCGGTAATGAGCTAACATCAACAGAAGTAGGTTGTAGAGTTTGTTTTGATTTCAGACTATCAGCGTAAGATCGAATCAATGTTTTCTCCGGTCGAAATGGAGTTTCTGCCATGTTGACGTTTGTGAATCCCAGATTCAATCTCTAATCAAATCGCCCGAATAATCGCCGCACTTTCTCTCTCATGACCGCACTTTCTCTCTCATGTCCGAAATGATTTGGCAATTGTCATCAAAATAGGTTAGGCATTATCATTCAAAGGGGCATCGGTGCGCAACTTGTCACGCGTCTCCCTTCCAAATCTCTGTAAACTTTTATTTGTTTTCTCTTCTTAATAATAGACTTTATGGCCCCTTTTATCGCAAAAAAATAAATAATAATACTAATAATAATTTTAAGAACGGGCCCCTATCTCAGCTGGTCATCCCCGTTCCCCAAAGTTTAATGCTCTAGGAGGTCCCAGGTTCGAGTCCCCAATGGCGTAATATTGCAGGAATTAACATGGAAGGTAGTGTTAGTTTGCCCCCTTGTGACACAATCTCAGCCCCCCCCCCCCTCCCGCCGTTTCGGCTCCCTTGGCTAGGTTACCCATGAGGCTCACTGGTAGGTTAGCACAGCAACCTGTTCAATTAATATAATAGTATGTCGTTGGAGCTTAGCTTGTTAGGCTTCCAACTAGTTTCATGTAATAATATTTGCTAAAAATAAAATAATAATAATAATAATAACAACAACAACGGGCCCTAGCTCAGCTGGTCATCCCCGTTCCCCAAAGTTTCATGCATTCCAGGAGGTCCCAGGTTCGAGTCCCCAATGGCGTAATATTGTAGGAATTAACATGGAAGGTAGTGTTAGTTTTCCCCCCTTGTGACACAATCTCGCCCCCCTCCCGCTTCGGCTCCCCTTGGCAAGGTCACCCATGAGGCTTGCTGGTAGGCTAGCACAACAACTTGTTCAATTAATGTAGTAGTATGTCGTTGGAGCCTAGCTTGTTAGGCTTCCAACTAGTTTCATGTAATAATATTTAAAATTAATGATAATAATAACTAGTTTCTTGCACCCTTTAGTCGAAAAGATTGCATCATGTTGTTCTCTTGACTTTCATGCGTGGTATCTTGACGACGGGACCTTGGTAGGTGACACAATGGAAGTTTCGAAAGCGTTGAAAATTCTTCAAGAGGATGGACCAAGTTATGGTTTGCACCTCAACATATCGAAGACGGAGTTTTACTGGCCGTCGTACGATCTGAGAAGGGACTCTATTGGTGTCTTCCCTGCACACATTGGCAAGGCTACAGGTGGCGTCAAACTACTCGGTGGCTCGGTCAGTTTGGACCCAGAATTTTGCTGCAATATCGTTGTGCACAGAGTCGACAAGACCATATGGATAATGGAGAAAATTCAGGAATTACATGACCCCTAATGTGAATTACTCCTCTTACGCAGCTGCACCGGGGTGTCTCGTTTATACTTTGCATTACGTACAACATGCCCCACATCCCTGACATCTGCAGCTGCTCGTTTCGACGAGTACCTTATGAATTATCTTCGCCGATTGGTCGTGGGAGATGGTGTTGGCTTCGGCCTAAACCAACAGCGTTTTGCTTCACTCCCTATCAAATACGGGGGTCTTGGTGTGCTAACTATGTCATATGCAATGCACTATTGCTTTCTGGCCTTGCAAGCACAGACTAGAGAATTGCAACAATCCATTTTAAAGGCCCCATCTGACATGGTTCTCTGCCCTGGGTTCCATAATTCTTTACGAAGTTTGGAACAAGTTTGTGGGTTCTCCTCCACGGATTTCAACATCATTAGTGTCGCCCCCTATTCATGAAGTTATTGGATGCAACATACTTTGGTGCGATCCGCGATCAGGTACCCTCTCGTCTTGTTCTTTCTCCTCGTGAAGTTGCGGTTTGGAAATGCAATAGAGTGGAACATGCTATGGATTTCCTAAAAGCAATTCCGATTCCCGGACTTAATCAAGCTGTTGGATCTAGATAGTTCAGCTCCGTGTTGCAATACCTCCTTGTTATACCCCTCTTTGTGGAAGGCATCAAGTGTTCTTGTTGTGGAAAATGCATGGATATTTTTGGTGATCATGTCATTCATTGCGCAAGTGAGGTTGGGCTTAAATTCAGACATGATCTGGTGAAGGATATTATAGCAGATATGTGTTATAGGGCTGGTGTGGTTGCTAGAAAGGAAGTTTATTTAGGCATCATCAATGGCAAGGAGTTCCGCCCCGCGGATATCATGGCCTACAACTGGGACGATGGCAGGAATGTTTGCCTTGATGTTACTGGTGTCTCTCCTTTCACTAGTGCTAGAACTAATACTCCCGGTCATGCCATCTCTGTTGCTATTACCCGCAAGAACAATAAATATCTAAATGTCTGCACCTCCCTTGGTTACGGTTTTGGCGTGTTGGCCTTTTCCACTTTTGGAGAACTTGGTACAAATTTTGTAATTTTTCTGAAGCGATTGAGGAATTTCATGGCTCTCCATGATGCCAATTTCAAAATGGGCAATTCCCTTTTTCATAGGTTAGGGATCGTCATTCAAAAAGGTGTAGGGGGCCAGCTTGTTGCTAGGTTGCCCTCCATTCCATGTAATGTTGACTTTGATATCGTATTTGAATAAAATCCTTCGAGGCCCCTTTTCATAATAATAATAATAATAAAGCGCCCTGGGTGGAGAGATTGTTGCTAGGCTACCAACCGACCCCGTGTAACGACTTTATTCTTCTATAGGACCTACATCTGCCAGGAGTATCCCTCTCAAACCAGCTGACCTCATGATCTATAATTGGGAGAATGGGCGTGATGTATGCTTTGACGTCACTGGTGTTTCCCCTTTTTCTAAAGGAGGAAACCGAGCCTTCACACCGGGCCAGGCTATTTCAGCAGCGATCACTCGCAAACGCACCAAATATTTTGACTTGTGCTCATCCCATGGTTACGGATTCAGTGTTTTAGAATTTACGACACTAGGGGAGTTAAGCGATGATATTACAGTCCTCCTGAAAAGATTTAAGAACTGCATGGCAAGTCACGACGTCAATAATAATTTAGGCAGTTTTCTCTTTCATAGGTTAGGTATCATTATTCAAAAAGGCATAGGGGCGCAACTTGTTGCGCGTCTCCCTGCCAAATCCCTGTAAATTTATTTACATTTTTCCTTTCCTTAATAAATTCCCATGTGGCCCCTTTCATAATAATAATAATAAAAAAATAATAAAAAAAAACGGGCTCAGCTGGTCATGCATGTTCTCCAAAGTTTCATGCGTTCCAGGAGGTCCCAGGTTCAAGTCCCCAATGGCGTAATATTGCAGGAATTAACAAGAAAGGTAGTGTTAGTTTGCCCCCCTTGTGACACAATCTCAGCCCCCCCTCCCGCCATTTCGTCTCCCTTGGCTAGGTTACCCATGAGGCTCGCTGGCAGGTTATCACAACAACTTGTTCAATTAATGTAGTAGTATGTCGTTGGAGCTTAGCTTGTTAGTCTTCCAACTAGTTTCATGTAATATTATATATATATATAACGATTGATAAAGAAAATAAATAAATAATAATAATAAGCGGGCCACCTAGCTCAGCTGGTCATCCACGTTTTCAGAAGTTTCATGCGTTCCAGGAGGTCTCAGGTTCGATCCCCAAATGGCGTAATATTGCAGAAATTAACATGAAAGGTAGAGTTAGTTCCCCCCCCCCCCCCCATCCGCTTCGGCTCTCTTGTCTAGGTTACCAATGAGGCTCGCTGGTAGGCTAGCACAACAACCTGTTCAATGAATGTAGTAGTATGTTGTTGGAGCTTAGCTTGTTAGGCTTCCAACTACTTAATGTAATACTCTTTATCCAATAATAATATATAAACAAAATTAATAATAGTAATAGTAATTATTATTATTTTATATTTTTTTAAACAAAAGAATCAAATACAAGGTACAATGTCGATAAAGGGAAACCTAGCAACAAGTTGAGCTCCTACACCATTTTGAATTGAAATACCTAATCTATAAAAAAGAGAATTACCTATTTTGTAATTGAGGTCGTAATTAGTTATACAATTTCTCAACCTCTTCAAGAGAATCACCATGTCTTCACTAAGTTCGCCTAAAGTGAAAAAGGTAAGGACGCCAAAACCATACCCATGAGCAGACACCTTATCCAAATATTTTGCCCACTTGCGTGAAATAGCATTAGAAATAGCTACACTCGGAATAAAAGCCCCACCACTAATACCAGAAAAAGGTGAAACACCCATAACATCAAAACAAAAATCTTTCCCATTAACCCAATTATTGACAAGAATGTCAGTGGGCTTTAAAACCTTGGCATCATCCGATAAGAGCCCAAGATTGACCACCTTTCTAGATGCAAATCCGGCCTTGTAAAGAATATCTGAAACAACATCCCTAACAAAATCATGCCTAAACTTTATGCCCACCTCACTTGCGCAATGAAGTGCATGATCGCCATAAACATCCATGTTCCTCTTACAACGAGCACAAACATCAATAGTGTTAAAAATAGGTATACCAAGTCTGTAACTAACTACTGCCCTGAACTGACGAGGCCCCAATGTATGATTAATCCCACATATCGGTATAGCTTTAAGATAATCCTGAGCATGTTCAAGCCTATTGCTTAGCCAAAGTATAGTATCACGCTCTGACATAAAAAATTTGTAAGGCATATCTTTCTTAACAACCTCAAAATACAATACTGCCAAAAAATTCATAGGACAAGTGGCAATATTGTTGATATCGAAAGAATATAGCCCACATACCTGCTTGAATTGTGACAAAGCATGCTGAAAACTTAGGCTTGGTACCTATTCAGGTGGAAGATTAAGGATAACCTCTTGCAGATTTCTTGTTTGAAAACAAGGAGCAAGAAAACAGTATTTACTCGTGTCTTCTATTGTGTAAACACCCAAACCTCCATCCTTCATTGGCAGTGTAGCAATACGTTGTTGGAGAAGACCGAACCCTACACCATCTCCTATAAAAATATTCCGTAGAAACTATACCATGGGAAGATCATAACAAGAAATAATTTGTTGAAGATTATCAGGTTTAGTGGTTCTTAGGTTAAAATAAAGCTTCGAAACACCTGCGCAACTTCGTAAGAGTAATAACTCACTATGTGGGTCATGTAATTGTTTAACAAATTCCATCAGGTGTAAAGTTTTATTAATTTTAGTCTTCACAAGATCACTACAAAACTGCGAATTAAGACTCACCGTCCCTCCCAAAAACTTTACACCATTAGTAGGTCTACTAATTTTGGCAGGAAAGACTACATCAGCTTGACTTCTAGAATCAACACAGGTCCAAAATAATTCAGTCTTGCTAACATTAAGATGTAACCCATGGCTACTGCCTTAAGCCTGAATAATCGAGAATGCTTTAGCTACTTCCAAACTATCACCAGCAATGGTGCCATCATCAAGGTACCATGCATTGAAATACATATTACACTGACTTGAAATCAGGTTAACTACAGGGTGAACAACCAAAGTAAATAATAAAGGCCCAACGGATCCCTTTGTTGTACCCCAATATCATATGACAAAACAACCTTATTATAGTAGAGTCTTAACTGGTGAAGCATAGCAAACCTCCACCCATATGGATATACTATGACATATAAGTCTAACTTTCTTAATTATCATGGTTCGATCAACCATATTAATATCATTATAGAAGTCAATTAGATGCATAGACATAATATTTAGAGTACATTTCATCTCCAAGAGTTTGTTTGCAGCGTGTAGAATACCTTCCGCTCCGCATGGAACCCCAACTCCGAATTGATGATCCCCTAGGTATACATACATGTCTTTACTAACTGATTTGGAAGCGAGTTTTGAGCATAATCTACGCCATATTGTACCAACAACGATAGGCATAAGCCCACCTTCAGGCTTGAGAAGAGGAGTTAAGGGAGCACTCGCAACGTACTCCCCCAAAGCAGATAGAGATTTTCCATCCAACCATAAATTGACCACCCTAGTAATGGATGCTAAAAGCTCGTTACTCACAACATCAGCTATGCCACTCAAAGCATCTAAGAGATGTTGAACACTAAGCCCATATTTGTCGCATGATGTACCTTCAGGAAAGCTCTTCAAAGCATCAATGACATCTTAAAGTAGTTGCAGATATGGTTATGTGTGCCATGTATGCATATACAAGCTTAGAAGAAATCTTGCACTTCTCATGTGGGTGGTGCTACTGCTGGACCTCTTGATGGTACTTTTGTGTAATTCCTCATTTATGTAATTTTCAAACCTGTTGACACCCCCGATACAATTCCAATAGTTGTGCGAGATGATGATGATGCTCTCAAAGATGTTGTCCTCAACTTAGATATGCTAAATCTTGTTTTTCAGAAGCGGTTCACAACCATTGCCAGCATCCCCCCACCTTGCATGCTTTATTTTTCAAGGACTTTAAAGATCGCATTGGATAAGGTACTATCTAATCCTACAAATTTATCAATATGGCTGCAGCTTCTACTCTAGCCAATATGTACGTTACATATATAGATGCCTAAGAAATCAAGGGAAGATAGGGCTAGAACTAGAAAGAAGCTTCAGGTTGATAGTATCAACCAAGATTTTTTGCATTGGAAGGAAAGTGGTGGGTGTGTTCATATTATTTAAAAACTTCTAGTTGAGCCTGAGAAGCGTCTTCAAGTCAGCAAATCAAACAAGCAAAAGAAGCATAACCTTAATGTGCAAGCTTGTAAGAAGAAATTGAGTCATGGTCATTACAATGCTGCTATAAAAGTTTTATCTTCCAATGGTATAGCTCCAGATACTATAGACACTCTACAAGATCTTATTCAAAAACACTCAAATACTCCATTACCATCTATTCCCCCTGAGCCAGTTGAAGTTGATGCCTTGTCTGTCGATTCTAAAGATGTCCTTGATGCTTTGAAGAGCTTTCTTAAAGGAAAAACATGCGGCAGAGATGGGATTCGGGTTCAACATCTCTTAGATGCTTTGAGTGGTGAAGTTGCTATTGTGAGTGACGTTCTTTCAGTATCTATTACTGGGGTGGTTAATTTATGGTTGGCTGGAAAATATCCACCTGCTTTGGGGGAGTACATTGCGAGTGCTCCCTTAACTCCTCTTCTCAAGCATGGAGGCGGGTTTAGGCCTATTGTTTTGGTACAATATGGCATAGATTATGCTCAAAGATCGCTGCCAAATAAGTTGGTAAATACATGTCTTTATACCTCGGGGATATGTACTCTTAATTCTATGTTTATGCTTCTAATTGACTTCTCTAATGCTTTTAATATGGTTGATCGAACCACGTTGATTAAGGAAGTTAGACTTAGATGTCCTAGTATATCCAGATGGGTGGAGTTTTTATATGCTTTACCATCAAGACTCTACTATAATGAGGTTGTTTTGTCATCTTCTATTGGGTACAACAAGTGGATCCATTGGGTCATTTATTATTTGTTTTGGTTCTTCACCCTCTAGTGAATCTGATTTAAAGTCAATGCAATCTGGGTTGCAATGCATGGTACCTTGATGATGGTACCATTGATGGTGATAGTTTGGAAGTAGCTAAATCATTCTCGATTATTCAGGCTGAAGGCAGTATCCGTGGGTTACATCTTAATGTGCACAAGACTGAACTATTTTGGCCATGTGTTGATCCTAGAAATCAAGCTAATGGAGTCTTTCTGGCCAACATTAGTAGACCTACTAATGGTGTAAATATGTTGGGAGGGCCGATGTGTCTTGATTTGCAGTTCTGTAGGGATCTTGTGAAGACTAAAATTGATAAGACTTTACACCTCCTAGAATCTATTAAGCAATTACATGACCCGCAGGCTGAGTTATTACTCTTACGAAGTTGCGCTGGTGTTTCAAAGATTTATTTCAATCTGAGAACTACCCAACCTGATGCTTTTTAACAAATTATCTCTTGTTATGATCGTCCCTCGGTACAGTTTCTGTGGCATATTGTTACAGGATATGGTGCAGGGTTTGGTCTCCATCAACAACGTATTGCTACACTACCAATGAAGGATGGTGGTTTGGGTGTTCACACGTTGGAAGACACGAGTAAATATTGTTTTCTTGCTTCTTGTTTTCAGACGAGAAATATGCAGGAGGTCATCCTTAATCTTTAACCGGAATATGAGCCAAGCCTTAGCTTTCAGTGTGCCTTGTCACAGTTTATGCAGGTATGTGGGCTGTCTTCTTTCGATATCAACAATATTTCCACTCGTCCTATGAAATTTTTGGAAATACAGTATTTTGAGGTTGTTAAGAAAGATATTCCTACCAAATTTGTTATGTCAGAACGTGATACTATACTTTGGCAAAGAAATAGGCTTGCTATCACTCAGGATTACCTCAAAGCCATACCAATATGTGGGCTTAATCAGACACTTGGACCTCATCAGTTCAGGGAAGTTGTTAGTTACAAACTTGGTGTACCTATTTTTAACACAATTGATGTTTGTGGTTTTTGTAAGAGGACCATGGATGTTTATGGCGATCATGCACTTCATTGCGTAAGTGAGGTGGGCATAAAGTTTAGGCATGATTTTGTTAGGGATGTTATATCGGATATTCTTTACATGGCTGGAGTTGCAGCTAAAAAGGAGGTTAATCTAGCTATGACTCTTGTCGGATGATGCCAAGGTTTTAAAGCCCGCTGACGTTCTTGTCTATAATTGGGTTAATGGGTAAGATTTTTGTTTTGAGGTTATGGGTGTTTCATCTTTTTCCAGTATTAGTGGTCGGGCTTTTGTTCCGGGTGTCGTCATTTCAAATACTATTTCACGCAAGCGGGAAAAATATTTGGATAAGGTGTCTGCTCATGGGTATGGTTTTGGCGTCCTTGCTTTCTCCACTTTAGGAGAACTTAGTGAATACACGGTGATTCTCTTGAAGAGGTTGAGAAATTGTATAGCTAATTACGATCTCAATTAAAAAATAGGTAATTCTCTTTTTTATAGATTAGGTATTTAAATTCATAAAGGTTTAGGGGTTCAACTTGTTGCTAGGTTTCCTTCTATAGACATTGTATCTTGTTTTTGATTCTTGTGTTAATAAAAGCCTTTGCGACGCCTTTTAAAATAAATAAATAATAATAACGATTATTACTTGAAACTAGTTGGAAGCCTAACAATCTAAGATCCAACGATGTACAACTACATTAATTGAACAGGTTTCCGTGCTAGCCTACCAGCGATCCTCGTGAGGAACCAGCCAAAGGAGACGAAGCGGATATGGGGATGATTTTGTCGTAAGGGGGCAAGTTAACTCTACTTTCCATGTCAAATTCTGCAATATTGTGTCATCGGGGACTCAACCTGTGACCTCATGGAGCGCATCAACCTTTATGTAATGGGGATGACCAGCTGAGCTAGCAATCCGTTTTTTTTAATAATAATAGTAATCAATTCACTATATATGATAGAGACAAAACATTGTGGAAAAGTAACATGCTTAAGCATGTGCACGATTTCTTATTGGTTATATCTATCAGTGGGCTTCATCAATGCCTCGGGCCGAGACAGGCTAGGGTCGTTCTAAGTTATAGGCTTGGTATCTCATTTTTTATGGAAGATAGTGTATATATACCCTTGTTGCAAAAAGGAAACGAACATTCTTGGTGATCATTGTGCAAGTGGTGTTGGCCTCAAATACTTCCATGACCTGGTTCGAGAAGTGTTTGCGGATATGTGTTATAGAGCAGGTGTTCATGCTAGAAAAGAAGTGTCCCTAAGCTTTCTTTCATATGGTGGTGTTCTAAAACCGGTAGATATTCTTGTCTATAGCTGGGAAAATGGGCAGGATGTGTGTCTAGATGTCACAAGGATTTCGCCACTCACTACTGGGGCAAGCCATACTTTTGTACCATGACAAGCCATTTCTAAGGAAATTGCGCATAAAAATACCAAGATAAATGAACTGCTCATGGTTATGGTCTAGCAAGTATTCCTACCTTCCATATGGGATGCTTTGTCTTACCAAACAAGATAACAAATTAAGTAAATGCAATTCAGAGAGGTGGGAATATAATCCAATGCAAAAGGGTATTATCCAAAAGCTTGGCCAAGTTTGTGCAACCCAATGAGTAAGGGAGGTTTAGGTTTTAGAGATGCACACAAGTTCAACTTAGTTATGCTGTCCAAGGTGACCTGGAGACTTCTTAAAGATCCTAACTCTTTATGGGCTCAAGTTCTTGGGAGAAAATACTCAAGAAACAAATCTCCTCTAAGAGCTAAAGCACCGGATAAATGCTCATGGATTTAGGAATTTATCGAGGATGGGTTTTGGCAGAAAAAACAGTATTTGGGAAGTAGGTGATGGACAAAACGTTAATATATGGGATTATAATTGGGTGCCTGGGCTAGAAGGAAAACTGACTGAGTTCAAAAAAAAAATCTAACAACTCAGTGACTTTGGTAGCTGATTTGATTGATCAAAATACTAAAACATGGAACTCTCACTTAATCTACGCTTAAGTAAAATTTATAAAATTAATCTATTTCTAAACAGGTCTAATCTTCTAAAAAAAAGAGAATCTGAGATGGAAGTTAACAAAATTAGAGGATTCAAAGTAGAATCAATGTACAACAAGCTTAATGAGAATGGAATTAACTCTTATAATCAATCCTTAGACGACAACTTTTGGAAATCACTTTGGAACTTATAAGTATCCCCTTGAATCAAGCTCTTTATGTGGAAACATATACAAAATGTTATATTTACAAACTTTAAACATAATGGCATAATCCACGACATCAACCACATATGTTCTTTTTGCGGAGAACACGAGGAAACAACTAAGCACCTATTTCTGCATTGTTTCTTTTCAAAAACAGTATGAGAATTAGTCCACAATCCAGTTCAATGCAACTTTGGTAACAACACCAAAATAATAGATATTTGTAAACACTGGTTCCAAACACCAAATGATGTAATATCATTAGAACTAGTTTCAACTAACATGTGGTTCATATGGAAACAAGATTTAATAAAGTATCTCAGGGATTACCTCAAAATCCCCGATAATTAGCATTAGAAATTCAAGGACATTTGAACTTCTGGACAAGGAAAAACATAACCACTAATAAAAGTAGAGAACAAACAAACAAAAAACTTTCTCCTCCATGGACAACTCCAAATAAACATAATTATATTGTTATCCTGAGAAATGGCACAAGTCCTTTGAAGGAGGAAAAGCGGGACCTTCAACTAGTTCAGACGCACAAGAATCAAAAGCAATATGGTTACTGCAAGTAGCAACTTGGGCAGCGAAAAAGAATCCCACAAATTTCAGTATAGAAGGATATTTCGAAAGCTTAATAAAGAATTTAAATGACAATTCAGTGGCCATCTCTTGGATCAACAAAGCTATTTTGGAGGAAGCACATAGACGTGCAAATCTTTGTTAGAACTTTTTAGGATTTCGTTTTGTACCAAGATCGGGTAATGAAGTAGCAGACACTTTTGCTAAGGAGGTAAAAAGATTTCAGAACATCTTAGATTGGGACAATATCCCTCCTATTTGTATCAATCAAAAACTATTAGTAATAGATATAAATCTAATATTAGGAGAAGATATTCTTCACTCTCCATATTAGATGGCTCTACTCTATAATAGAGGCTTAGGTATAAATGAAATCTTGAAAAAAAGAATGTACCTATGTTTTCTAGACTCACCACTAAACTGCTCCCCGATTTCAATTTTGACAAAATTTCTTAAAATTCGTGTTGTGGTTGTACGAAGTTTTCTACGCTGATTAGGGAATACCAAAACAACACTCTGAAGAAGTGAAGTCCGTAAGTGAAGTACCGAAACAACACTCACAAGAAGTAAAATTGTTAAGTGTTAGCCATTCCCTTTTCTCCCGTGAAACTCTCATAAAACCTTACCACCCTTGCTATCTCACAAATATTAGCGTGAAGTCTGTAAATGAAATACCGAAACAACACTCGCAAAAAGTGAAGTTGGCAAGTGTTAGACTGAAGGCCATTCCTTTTTCTCCAATGAAACTCCCATAAAACGTTCCTACAACAAGACAAACTTTCTTCTTCCTCGACTACTACTGCAAAACAAAATGGGAAACTGTCCCTTGATAGATCTCAAGTGACTGGGGATATGATTGTGAGAGCGATAGCTCCCTAATACTAACAAAAATCCAATAAAAAAATCTTTGAGTACAAAAAATAACATTAATAGAATTGTGGGGTAGGATTTGGTATATACATAAAGATCATAGATGAGATCTATGTTCATCACAAAAGATCATAGGGCTTTTTGTTACCATTTCAGAATTAGAAATCTGCATCTAGTTTGAAGACGTAATTTGCTTCACCCCCACCTTGTAAATTGGACATAACAGAAGCTTTCTGATAATCACCCACCCTTCTCTCAAAAAAATTAGCTTTACCTCTGCAAAAGACGAAGAAATATTTTAAAATAAAAATCACATCTTAAATAGGACTAATACTCGACGGTACTATCGCTCTTCGATAGTCAATGAAATCAGAACGACGACGGAAGAGAAAAAGTACTGGAGATTTCCATTACCCATAGCTTACAAGACCTATGTATCCCACATTAACCTACTTTCCGCAAGGCCTAAGATTTGGGACAAGTATGTATCAGCCTACTCTAGCTCCTACGAAAGCCCCATAGATATGTAGAATGCGACGTAAGCTTAACCAAAAGCAATAACATATTTATTCAATACTCACTGCAAAGAAATGAACTCCATCCAGTCGAATGGGTTTTCCACATTATATTTCTTCTGACAACCTAAAGAAACCTGGAAACGCATAAGCGGGTTAGGCTGGTATTTAGTGAAAACAAAGAAGAACCCAAGAGAGAAAAGGTCCAGCAGATAGAGTACCAGAAGACGATCTGCCACAAACTTAATGTACTGGCTCATTAGATCGGAGTTCATGCCGATCAATGCACAAGGTAGGGCATCACAAACAAATTCTGTCTCAATTTCCACCGCCTCATGCACAATTTGATGCACCAATTGCCAATTTAATGGCTTCTTTAACAAGCTGTTAGCATGTACAAATTATAACAGCGTTACAACATATTGCTTGTCTCAATTCTAATGCAGGTTATCGGTTAAGCTCGAGGTCAAGACCCTCTCCATAAAATTAGCCAAAATTTTGTTTAATTAACGAACGGGTATATAAAAATCAAAATCGAAACTAAACCATATACCTGTATAGAAGACAAGCAAAGTCGCAGTGGAGGCCCTCATCCCTCGAAATAAGTTCATTGGAGAAGGTTAATCCAGGCATCAGTCCCCTCTTCTTTAACCAGAAAATAGCACAGAAGCTGAGACGAAAGTAGGATGTGTGAAGGAGTATCAACAAAAAAGAAAAAACGAAGACTGACGCCACAAATAGACTAGTTATTTACCTTCCTGAGAAGAAAATTCCTTCAACACAGGAGAAAGCAACAAGTCGCTCCGCAAATGACCTACCACTGCGTAATCCAATTGGGTGGAATGAGCGGTCAGTGAAGGGATAAAATTCTATGTTACCCATGGATTGTGAAAGAAAAGCCAATACAATGTCAAATGCAGGTTCTTACGAACAAATATTCTGGTGCTATTTCAACAGTAAGCACAGTAATACGATGTAGGCTGGCATCAAGTGACTATAAACAAAGTATAGAGACAAAATGACGGTGGGAGACAAACACAAACCATTTCTCAATCAGCTATTAGAAAGAGCTATAGAACATGATTCATAAACCCCACCCGGAGAAGAATCAACAATAACACACAAAACAAATGCCGACTACAATGAATACGGAAAATGTAAGAATACTGAATACCTTTGGATCCAATTCAGTGCCCACTTTGCCTTCCTTGTAACACAGGGTATGTTTTCAACAGCATTAAACAATCTATGCTTCTCCCTTGAATCCTTAATGTAAGTCTCCAAGAGTAAACTATACATCTCTGAGAAGAAACAAAACAAAAGTTTTGACATTCAAGCCCCTACGAATACCCTTAATAATGTACTTTTCTATTTTATATAATAAAATGAAAACTAAAGTTTGCTCTTATTAGATGTGTGACTATACCAGAATGAACATTTTCCATAGCAATTTGAAACCCATAAAACGCTCTTGCCTGGAATAATGAAAAACCGTTAATCACACAACCACGTTAAAATATTAAAAGACTAATCCAGACAGACTATTTAAAAAGGAATGATTATGACCTCTGGTATTTGAATATCATTAAGAAACCTGGCAGCCAAATTCTCCAACACAATACCATCAGAAGCAGCAAAGAAAGCCAGTACATGACTTATAAAGTGTTTCTCAGAATCTGACAAAGTTTCCCAATGTGAAACATCACTGGAGAGATCAACCTCTTCAGCTGCATTTAAAAGTTACCAAATGAAAAAGAATAAGAATCCTCTAACCGTGGTGCTGAACCCAAAGTCTTAAGTATTTAACTAAGATATGATACACGTGTGCGTAAACCGTAAACAAGGAAGTTTTATGCAGCAGAGATGGGTCACTTAACCAACTTGAAGATATATTCAAGCACAGTACCACCTCTCAACTTCACAAGACAGGAGGTTAGTTATTTAATTCAACTAGCAACAATCTTAACTCAAAGATTTGTTACAGCGAGGCGCTCTTACTGAGTTTGTGTCGAGTTCTTATAGGAAAAGTATATACCAACAACATTTTCTTTTACCATAACGGCAAATCTTCCTCAACTCTCTGTCACAACTCATTGCATACTGTCACATACAGGAAGTTAAAATCAAAATCGTATGTTACTAGTTATGCTGTGAAAATTTACTCCTATTATCTCAACTGGGTTGCGCCCGTACTTGTAGGGCACATCTGTACCTGTGTCAGATACCCATTGTGTCGGGTACCGATACTGACACCATACTTGTAGGCTAATCGGACACCCATCTGTGCAAGGCGGCAATTCCGCCCAAGGTCTTTGATCATACTTAGCCAACAACAACAACAAAAATTAACTTTTTCATTTATGGTAATTCTACAGAGTCTGGCTTATAAACTAATCAACAACAAAGAATTATAATATGTGAAACCCAGTATCTCAGACACCATAACGCATCAATTCCGCCCCAAGGTCTTTGATCATGCTTGAATTTAGCCAACAAAAAAAAAATCTAACTTTTTCATTTTATGGGAATTCTACAGAGTACGGCTTATAAAATGGAAAAACAAACCAAATAACACTAAGAGGATGAAGATAGAAAATGGAATACCAGTCCAAATACTTGCTTGGGCTTTTTTATACATCTCCCAAACTTCTTTGTATCGTATTGGAAACATACAGAATCTCTCTGTTTGTTCCATCAATATCGGTTCTTCTTCTTCCGATGAATATCTCTTCTTCTCATTTTCGTCTCTCAGAGAACCCATCTCGGATTTTGATTGATTTTTCTCAGTGATCTTGAGAACCCTAGTTAAACCCTTGACGG
This sequence comes from Papaver bracteatum, assembly GCA_023529315.1. Classification (NCBI taxonomy): domain Eukaryota; kingdom Viridiplantae; phylum Streptophyta; class Magnoliopsida; order Ranunculales; family Papaveraceae; genus Papaver; species Papaver bracteatum. The sequence continues at coordinate 85,197 of JAJJWX010001841.1, forward strand.
TTCTACAGACTCCGGTAAAAAATTGGGGGAAAGAAAGAAAATGGGAAGATGAAACAAGAGACGTGGCAGACACTTTCGCTGGTTAAGTACTTTTCGCACGGTTTTTCATGTACAGGTTGGGTGAACGTCACAATTGAATTTTAACCGTTTTCTTATAAAGTGGGTGAACATCATAATTGAATTTTAACCGTTTTTAATAAAGAGGGTGAACATCACAAGAAGATCAGTCGTTTTGGCCGGCCGATAAAGATTTGTTATCGGCAGGCATACGTTGGAGGAGGGCGATAGTACTTGGTGGCAGGAGTAGATATCTGCTGCTGGCTCAGCACCTCAGCCACTAGTGCTGTACTGCTGTGGAAGTGCAAACCTACATTTGCAACTGCTGATAAAGATCATTGGGTACAAAACTGGGACTGCTTCGTTTAAAGAACAGAGAAGCTAAACAAAAAATTTGCCCCAAATCTGTAATATGTGCATTGAGGTGTAATATGATGATGGACTTGGTTAATAATACATTGTAGATGTGCAAACAAAAAACTAGAACACACGTCATTACTTATTACGGAGAGAACTGGACCAGTCTAAATTGCGGGTGAGAAATCTACATTGGCGTTTTCCAATTATCAAAAACTACAAACTCAGCTAGAACTGGCAGTGCACCACTAGCGATGGTAGAATCACCAGATCTTTGTTTTGACCCAAAAGAGGAGGATGACAATACCAAATACTATGGCAACTGGCGCCCATTTACGAATCAAAGCCTGCAATGGAAGGTGAAATTTACAATCAAATACGAAACAAAGAAGCATCAAGAATTTATATTTCTTTGAACAACAAAAGGGCAAGATTGAATTAAAAAAATTGAGTCACCAAAGTAGAGACATCAAAACAAAACAGTAACATGGATGTGCGTACTACAACATCCCAATTACAAAGCAGATTAGACAAAGTATGAGAGCTTAAACCCCTATTAAACAATAAACATTTTACATCTGCAATCAATTGATTCGATCAAGAATTGTATGTAGCATAAATAATCCATTTTCAAGTATGGATCCCATCAAACAACCCAAAATCTAAATCTGTCTGTGTGAAAATTACTCTCTAAGTTAGATTTAGGGTTCTATTTCTAAAAATGAAAACTAGGGGAATTTCATATTTCTTCAAATTATCAATATAGAAAGAATTGATATTCCTGCCCTGTGACATACACAAAGTATAAGGGGATCTTCTGGCTATAGTTGCTATATAAATATAGGTAGAGAGATTTATGTTATAGGAGGATCAACACATAAATGTAACTTAGAAGGTGAAGTTGTAAAAGTCTGTATTCACTTAAACAAATATCCTGCACTCTTATTCAGCAATCCCTACTTGTGTTTTTTTACTTGTTGTACTCGTTGTCTTATTTAGGTACAACTAAAAGAAGCATTAACGAGCAAATAAAAAATCATAATGAGTTATGCAACAGAGAAGAACAATTTAGGTACAACTTTTAAGTGATATAGATCCTTCATTTCCGACAGAAGCGCGACTAATTTGGTTAGTTTGGTTCCTAAGAAGTACCTTTGAAGGCCCACTTTCAAGCGAAAGGTTTCATTCCACCAAGAGAGAAGACTTGTACAACTTCTGGAATTTTTCTTTACATAATTTCAGAAAAACAAGACTTCAAAGGTACTTCTTAGAAACAAACTATCCAAAAGAAAATTTGGGTCACATCATAGTAAGCACTTCTTAATTCTTATAAAGCGAAATGACAGAGTGGTGCATCATTCGTTAGACATTCAAGTTCGTCAGATCTAACTTTTTTCTCTTATGAGTTTACTTTACTTATTTAGTGATCAAAGTCGAGGTCAGGCACAAACACTTCTTACTAAGACAAAAGGAAAGATAGAGTGACTGATCCCTGTGCTGTAGTGCTACTACCAGATGCACAAAGTAAAGGTTTCAAAGGCTAAGGTTCATGTAAAGCTACCAATCAGAAATTTGAATAAAAAGGAAATAAAACCGACCTGTCGATTTAGATCTCTTGCCTTGTTAGCATAGATGCCAGATTCAGAGGTTAAATGACTCGACATTTGGGTGATCTCTGCAACATTGAAACCAGGGGTTACGTAAAAAGTATAAATGTATATATCTTAAGAAATGCTGGGAAAGCACAGGAGTGAAAGTTACACTACAAGCTAGAGGCAATGAAACAAGGGCAAAATTATTACAACTATGTGGCAGTGCCTTAACAGTTAGATATAGAACTCCTAAGATAATACAATTGCTCATTTTCTTATGGCACCCAGTATACTATGACAGATCGGTACCCATTCAGTGATCTTCAAAATACCACGTACTCATGATATATATTAAAATTCCTGTCTATGTTTACGAAAACAGAAGATCTCTAGATTTCACTGCACAGTATTAGTGTCATGTTAAAAATTAAAAATGCAAATACAGTGGAACTTACGGTCCAATTTTTCACCGACACCAAGAACTTCTTGAACGTTCCGAGTCATTATTTGGTGCACCTCAAAAAGTTCATCATTCAACTTGGCAAGGTTCCGTTGAGTACTAGTATCCAAGTACAGTTTCCTGGTCTTCTGTATAAAAGTATCTTTCAACAAAAACAACAAAAAGTAAAAAACCAATAAACATGAATTGGAGAATGAATCAAGAAGCAAATAAGATAAAATATCGACATGCAGGGAAGACCAACCAAATTTGATAAACGCATAGGGTCTCGCAGCTGTTTCTATTTGATTTCCATTAACACGTTCAAATTCATTTCTCAAGTCCTCCAGGTATTGGAAAGCAAGCTTCTTTGGATAAGAACGATCACACATTGTCAAGTAACATACATGGCCTTCAATAATATAGCTAATGATGAAGTCAAGGTAACAAAGTTGGAATAATCTGATTTCAACTTTCAAGTAGAAAAACCAAGACAAATAACAACAGTGTGAACTTGAAGTATATGTAAGATAACGATGAGTAAACAGTTCTATTGATTCTATTTTTCACATGATTAATAAGAAATATCAGATGGCCATTTATAACAGAGGATACTGGAAAACATAAGGACCAGTTTCAATTGACATTCTTGACGCATCATTCTGACCGCTTGACAGGTTCTTAAACAACGCCTTAGCCTGGTGCTTGTAAACATCAGCATCTTGTAGATTACGTACATCATCCAATCCTTCTACTAATGGAAGACCATCGGTAACACGGGCTATCATTGTGAGCTTCACCATCTTCAGAATACTTGGTATGATCACCAATCACCACCTATGTCTAGAAACAAGGGAAACACTATAAAGAAGAATTGATGATAGGACAACAAATTCAATGCATAAAAGTTAACTTCCATAATAATGAATAAGGATGAAAGAATTTCGAAACAAATACATGCAACAGATTCCCCCACTGCAGATCACCTAACAAATCAAAAACATTGATAGCAGACCCTACTCTCCCCTACATGATTCCATTCACATATATAACAATAAACACCCCCGTCAAAATGTTCCATTTAAATTGGTTCTCTAATAGAATTCATACCAATTAACACAACCGTCAAAATGTTCCATTTAAATTGGTACTCCAACAGAATTACCATGTAGTTCATAGCATAAATAGTGGCGAAGCAATACATCCATTACTTATTCGAACCTTACATGAACTAAATACATTGATTCAACTATTCTGAGTACAAACGAATAACAGAATCTTGCTCAGGTAACAGAATTCTCCATGTAGTATATGTGATTTTACTTAACTACTAACCCTAAGTAGAGGTCTTTACGTACATTATAAAATTTTAATTCCACGAATTGAAAATCAACATTGCTAGAACTTGAAACACTGATTTAATTTAACCCTAACGTACATTTACAAAGAGATAATACAGCAGTAAAATCGAACGAATTCAACTACATCAAAACCAAACCCCTAACTTAAAAGATTCAGGGGGGTGGGGGAAATGAAAGAAAATAAAAGATCGCAGTGAATTATAAAATGCAATTAGTTAACATTGTGAAATCGAGAAGAAGGGAGATTAATGTACCATAATTCTTTTGTATTTAGGGTTTCAAAATTTAGACGACGGAGCTCAGCTGCTAATACCTCCACGGAGTTTTCGCCTGGAAATGAAATGTGATCCCCTGCTGTACAATTTAGTACTAGAAGGGATTAAAATGCCGGGGCCTCAAGTTGTGGTATACAATGTAAACTCCTAGGAGGCAGATTTGTCATTTTGATACAGATCGGGTTACGTGTTGCTTATAAGATCCACCAGGTAGGCCGGGGTTCCAATGCTGCTAATTGGGGGACTGGTTTTGCTTGGGGGTATACCAAATGCTAATAAGACAAAAAATTATTTTCCTTCGGTACACCAAGCAATTTACCAGCCTTGGGGTTTAACCTCTTTGATATTTTTATCTTGTTATATCAAGATTGCTAATAGGGGTACCAAATTGCTAATAGGGGATATCAAATTGCTTGGGGTGTATCAATCTCTTAATAAATACTATGTATTTTGTCATATATGCATTCTAGTACACCCCAAACAATTTGATACTCCTATTAGATGCCTTGGTTTATATGGGACGTTTATTACGCGACTTAATACAGTAAAACCTCTGTTTCATAATATTATTGGGACCGTATGAAATTATTCTTATAAAGAGGTTATTCTTATATAGAGGTGAATTTTGCACTGATCAAGTCAAGTTGGGACCAAAATTTCTTGTTCATATATGGAGTTTATTCCTTTACAGAGTATTCTTATATAGAGGTTTTATTGTAGTGTTTTTTTACGTCTTGGAAAAGTCAAAGTTATTTTAATGAGAGAAGGTCATGCATTTCATGTCTTTAAGCTTTTTTTTTTTTTTTTTATAAATAAAAAAAGAAACAGACAGATTAGTTTCTCTTACAGTCGTTACACAGGGCTTGCATAAGCCACACCGGAGGAACTGACCATGCCATGTGGCCCGTGCTATTTTTAGCCCATCGGGCGAGTTCGTGGGCTACGTTATTAGCCTTACGATTTACATACACAAAAGATATGAACCTAAATTTCGGAATTAGATTTTTGATGTCTTCAAAACTCGAATGAGTTCTTTGATCTCCATGAAAATTCTTTTGGTTAATTTGTTCCACAATCCCTGCAGCATCGCTCTCCACCATTATCTTCTCGTCCTTCCTCTCCAAAGATCTCATTAAGGAACCTCTAATTTCCTTCACTTATGCTTCTTCTGCTGAGTAACAAATTAGGTTTGTTGATTCTGCTATCATGTCTTTAAGCTTGATCCCATGCTTAACTTGAAATAGAATCAAGTCTCGTACATGAGTCATAACAGAAATCATTCGTACCTTGTTAAGCGCTCGACTTTTGAGTAAGAGATAGCGAGTAATTTCAAGACCCAACATCCATTTTAGTTACATGAAAGGAACCAAATTGTTTCTTAAATTTTCGGCAGAAACATCTACAATGAAAAGTCCTTCATCACCTCTACAATGAAAACTCCTCAATCACCTCAAAAGATTGACAATATATGTAGCAGAGAACGGACTGATAAGTTTTTTTAATAGGCATTAACAACCTAAAAATCTAATTAATTTTATGAGAATTTAGCTTTTATATAAACAACCTATAGACAGCATTGTAACGAGTAGGGATGTAAAAAAAACATGTTATGGTGACAAATGATGAATCTAACAAATGTAATACAAAAAGGATGAAGTTTTCTTATCAGTTATAGATACCGGTAATGTTTATCAGACGAAAAATAGACACGTTATCACCCTTAATTTACCTCAATTTTCTTAAGTGAAAAGACGAGGGTACCCAAATACACCACAATCTTTTTGTTTCAACCTATCAGTCCTCTACCGAATGTGATCGTTTATGGATAGAGTCGAGACAATACGACGATTCGGTTCACACTTCGTGTAATTGTCTATGGATACGAGATCGAGACAACACAACAACAAGATAACTTGTGTGATTGACTATGGATACAAGATCGAGACAATACTACAACAAAGTATGTTACTTGATAATAGGTTCGGTAATAACCAAAATCTATAGGATCAGTATAAAGTATTACGAAGTTAACGTATATGTGTATTTTACTTTATTATGATAAACAATTATAATGCGAAAATCAAAGTAAAAAACACAGCAAGATTTTTTTAACGAGGAAACCGCATTACATGAAGGTTAAGACATTATACAAAATCTAATACTCCCTCCGTCCCATTTTAGATGAAGGGGAATTGGTTTTTTCAAGTCCCAAATTACATGAAGGTTTTCATATTTCTCCTAAACCTTCCTGATTTGTCCATGCTTTGGATATATACATAACATATTAATAAAAACTCAATTTCCCAAATGAAATTTTTATATGATCCACTAGTTTCCAAATCCACACTAAAATCTAGGAATTAAAAACTAAAAATTTAAATATTTTAGGAGATATTAATAAGAGTAGATTTGGAAAATATAATATGTGTGAAAACACCTTCCCCTTCATCTAATATGGGACGGAGGGAGTACTAACTTCGTATAGTTGAGACCAAGAAGACTATCCCTAGCTAATTAGTTCCCTCAGTATCCCTGCTCCTTCGACTTCTAGAGTCACGCACGTGAATAGCAAGTCTTTTGGTTCGTATTCCAAGCAACAAAGGAAGAATCTGTTTGGTAACCACTCTAATCAATCTTGCTACAAGATTTAGATGAGTCATTGACAAAGGCTCTTATATTTAATCTAATAAACTCATTTGTCTGGTTAGATCAATCTAACTTTAACTACCGAAATAGTCAAGTATAGATTCGCACTCAATAAATATAAATCCCAAAGAGAAATATAGAAAATGCCAATCTCACGCAACTAATCAATCAGATCTATCAAAGATTAAGTGATTCTAGTTGGATCCCAGCCGATCAAGGCTTGTGCACACAATTCACAAGATACGAAAATTAATAAGAAATCTTCTTCGTCTTCAAATCTTCTAACCTGCACAACACCACTTGAATCTCTTATGACCAATATTTTAGAGCACTGCTCAGTCAAACTCGCAAGTGTTGCTATCTCAAGCTTGTTTGTCAAGTTTAGTTGTCTACTTACAGCTATGTCTCGGACTAGGATAGAATATATAGTTGAGCTTTAGACTTCACGGAATTCATCAATTAAAGATGAGGAAATACTAAGGGCATCTTGTGGAACTTCGTCAACAAAGGGTATGTGGATACTTGAACTCATATATCACACAAAAGTCTATTTCTTTCTATCTTCTATTGAGACTAAGTCGTATAGCTATATAAACTTTATATTAGACACATTTGATGTTTCGAGCTGAGTTTAACTCGCTTACATATTTCTCAAAATATTTGTTGGTAAGCTTTCGCTTTAACCAAGTTCATCTTTGTTTCTTGACGAAAGTCAAAAGATGATCATGTGAAAATCGCCTGGTAACATCTTATATGATTTGTGTGAGACGGTCATTTGATGTAGACTCGTAATGTTTCGTATTGATCATTTGATCACTTGAAAATTTCTTTGAAGATAATTGTCTGTGTTGTATAGCTATTATCGTCTTCTAAGAATGTTTCAATGATTGAAATGGGAGTTTAGAACAATTAATCATTGTTTGAATATAGCAAAGTATGCGTACTTGTATGCTAATTGTTGCAAATGTATTCCAAGTCTGGGAACTTAGTATGCATAACCGTATATGTATTGGTTTAATAGTTGAAGTCCAGAAAAATAGTATGCGTACCCGTTTGCATACTGATTTCAACTGAGTTCGGTCGTGAACGATAGTATGCGTACTCATTTGCATACAGGCGGACATACCAAGTCCGAAACTCTAAGTATGCGTACCCGTTTCCATACTTGAGTGGTTAAGTTCTAAAATCGGTTAATCATGAACAAATACATTTATATAATAAGTAATGCAATCTTTGAAAACCGTAGCTAAAATGTTCATGAATTGATTCGAGTGAATCAAGTACGATTTTGCTTCGATTGTGTATTGTATACTTCTATGAGAAAATAAACAGTTAAACAACTCTATGAGTAACATAACTAGATTCATTTGAGTCATTTGGTCTGGATGTGTTAAGATGAACAAGGTTAATATGAAAGTGTTCATATAGCTAACTTCTGTTAACTATTGTTGAGCCAACTCAATATACACGTTTAGGTACGGTTACCCATATCTAAATGAATGTATATTTCATTTGTGTGTAACAAGTTAAGACCATATAACGGTGGAGAGATATTGCTTTGGTTTTAAGCAAACTTAGCTTGAATCTTACACTACACCATTTTAAGGATATAGCAACATACAATAGATGTTGCTAAACGGGGTCGCAACGGGACTTCGTTGTTGCTAAACGTGGTGTCGCAATTTTTAACAACGACATTATCTCTGTTGCGAATCTTGGTCAGCAACGGACATTCGCAATAGCCGTTGTCGTTGCGACATTTTCTATTAGCAACAATAGCATGTTGTTGCTAATTACAGGAATACCACTACCCGGAACCAGATACTGTTGGTTCTGGTTCTAATTTATCAACAGAGCCCTGATGTTGCTAATGTTTTGCAACCTCAAAAAAAAGGTCAAGTCCCATTTTATTGACCTAGTCAAAATTCATTACCCCAAATCCCCCCCGCGGTTACCCAGTTCCCCATATTCAACATCCAAACAGATATACAAACTACAATGGAAATACAAACCTGATAAAAATTTAGTTGAGAATCACCACCCGATAATTTTATTATAAAATAAAGGATTCTTAAGTTGATTCAAATGTACACAAGTAACTTATGTATGTTGCGACTGACATAAAATATTCGATCTATGTTGATGTTTTTAAATGGATGGGTAACCTAGTTTGTGTCAACTGACAGAGGCATTGAAAAACAGGGAAAGAAGGACTAACTATCACCAGAAGTATCACCAGACTCCGCTTGCTTAACCAATCTCCTCAACAAAGATTTCAACTGCTGCTAAAATATCACCAGAGTACTGCTTTTTAACTTAAGACCAAATACCTGCATAATAACCAATTTTATGTTTCAGTACTAAGGTCAAAAACAAAATACTAACCATATATTTTGTATAATCTGCATAGACAAGTCAAAACCATGTAAAATCAACAAACTCTGCTATAAGTGAACTAAATGGATATGTATGTAGAAGCAAATCCAAACACTAAGGATATATACACTAGTGAATGAAATGATTGTTCAATCAACTAATTCTCTAGTTTGCAAGGTCTGGCATTATAAGCTTATGACTTATAGACGAAAACTTTCAAAAGAAGTTTGCTTACCTTCGTTTCAAAGTAGTTTTTGATCATGAACATTCCGAAACAACTGCTGCTGTGAGTGCATTGGCTACATCATGTTAAAGGACAACAAAGGGAATTTGAAATTCACAGGTCGGTGCATAATTGGGACCCAAACAACACATGACATAATTAAAATAACTCATACATCACATAATAATAACTCTAAGAGTGTTAAAATAACACAAATACTTGAACTGATTCCTGCAAAACTCTAAGAGTGTTAAAATAACTCATACATCACATAAAAATATGATAACATATTGATACAAAAAATCTAAGAGTAAGTGGTAACATTACCCGAATCTATCATCATATTTTGTTGTTAATAGATGTACTGAAATTGCCAATTACACAAATATGAAGGAATTATGAACTTGTTGAATTATGAACCCACCAAAACTAATGGATAAATGGGTGTAACGAAGATCGCAACAAAGACTTACTGTAGAAATGTCAGCAACATCATAATCCCGTAGAAACAAATCGAACAGCATATTACCTCAAAAGAAATTATAAAGTGAAGATTAATATCCATTTGAACTCAATATGATAACCATAAGCAAAAGAAGTGTGCTTACTAGGGATTGATATTCCCCCAGGTGGCAACTACTGCTTCAATTGACCTGCACTGCAGTCACCTGCGCAACAAAGTACAACAAAACCCAAACCACACACATCCATAAAGAAAATCCGATTATATTAATACTGTCGGATCACATAGATACATTACGATTCAAAGTATGAGAGTTTTCCTTATGCACAACTGCATAAGAATGTGCCTGAGAGTATTCCTTATGCACAACTGCATAAGAATCTACATGCTAGCTTGCTAACCATATGTATAAAAGTGTTTCATAAAAAGCAAAAAAAATAAAGCACAACTGCCCGAGAGTCTTCCTTACGCAAAAATTCAAAAGAATCTACATGTTAGGATGCTAAGCACATGTACAAAAGTGTGAACATATATATAAGCAAAAAAAGATAAAGTCATATATGTTTGTCAATTATCGAGTATTAGATGATGGCTGAGATACCAAAAAAGTTGGCCAGCAGCTAACCCGACTAATTATTTCTGATGTAGGCCTTTGGATGAAGCACATATGCTCCAACACCAACATCTCTAAAGGTCTCAGCAAACTTGTTAGCTTTTATGACATTTGCATCTGGCATGAGAATCTTATCCACCAACACCTTTCCAAGATTAGCTGGTATAATAGTGCCATGGAACATACGTCCTTGAGCACCAGTACACAGTCTACCAATAGCCAAAACTTCCTCTTCAATGTTCAACAATAAACATGGAGGCATTTCAACAGGTAAAGCTGATGATCGAGCTGGTGATATGGTTTGCCCAGGTGAAGGTGTTTGAGCAGGTGTAGGTGTTTGAGAAGGTGAATGTGCATGAGTAACAGAATTATTCGAATAGGTGAAGGCTGCATGACCTTGTAAACAACCGATGTTGTTTGATGCCACAACCGACCCGGCATTGCGGCTGGATATCCTTCACAGTGTGACATAGTGATCCCAAGCCTTCGATCAATATCCCCACCTTGACCTAGGTCATCCAACTGATGCTTAACAGCTCCATCCTTAGATTTCAACTCTTGTACTTTGGCACGCGCATGAGCAGAATAATCTTATTGAGTATGAGTAACAAGACCAACAACACAAACCCGTCCTCTACATTCCTTGTGAAAAACTTGAGTCATTACATCTAAATCTGATACAGGAACACCCGCAGATTTTTTTCTCCTTGATATCTTCCTAGGCCTTCTTAAGCTCATCCTGCCATGTCAAGCATAATACTGTCAGATATATATATAAAATACATAGAGACAATAAAAAAGTGGCATACGCTATTTTGAGGACTGAATTGTGCTGCAAAAGAGAAGATCTTCAGCTGATCAAGTATATTAGAGATAATATTTCTTGGTTTGAATGTTGTACTGTAAAATATATAAATAGAAATGTAATCATCCTGCTGATGTGTTAGCAAAGTATGCTCGAAATACTAGATGTAACGCCGTGTGGTTTGTTAATCCTCCTAATGTAATTAGGATGCAACTTCTTCAAGACTAAAGATGTAATCTTAGCTTATGAATACAAGTTGATTTCCTTTCAAAAAAAAAAAATTACTAGCATATAGTACGTATATGAGTACAGATGAAGGAGTGTGCCGACTCACAAAGTATTTTTGCTCACTAGGAAGAATTTCCCCACCCACTTGAGTATGAGCTTTAATACAAACATCATAGGTGCTGATTTCCATTTCAGGATTCTCGCGCTCCTAAATTCAACGAGTTGATTTGTATTAATCAATCTAGAGAAGGATGAGACTAATCATAATTCCCATACATTGAGGTTTTGAAATCCATATATATACCAGTTCAGCTTTCACGAAAGAATGAGATTTATGACTGGTGGTGTGAGAGTGATCGTATAGTGCTCTTTCCTTTTGTGCTCAGCTCTGCTTTCCTGTGCTTTTTGAGTGCTTTCATTCTTACAGAACTCTATCCACTCCTATTCTTTTACATTTGGAGGAATACATAGAATTCTTTCTTCATAAGTATCATAAAGATCAATATAGTATCTTCGTAACTCCCACTTTCGTCTCCTCCATGGACCAGACATCTCCTTAACCATGGTTATCTTAGAAATCTCAGGTAAATAAAATAATTTCTGAAAAAACAGTGTTATCAATGAATATTAATTCAGATGCAAAGAAAGTATGTAAACAATCGTACAAACAACCTACCCATATAGTTGAGGTTCTGAATCCCTGTTAATTAAAACCTAAAGCTTTTACTTGAACCTATTTTGTTGACTCTAACAAGTTTATCATTTTGATCAGCTCGATCAGGTCCACCAATTTATAACCGAATCATTGTATCATTCTTAATTAAAGTTATAAAAAGTGTAAACAGCAGTAAGATGAGATTTGTACATGTATTTCATTCCAAATATCATTTTTGTACTTATCGGGCACATGCTTCCATGTTTTGTAAGAGTACAAACCAAGGCGCCTTTCAGGTGGCTGTATAATGTTGCATTGGGGGAAATGGGAAGACCATTCTCATCAACCTCCACTTCTGCCATAATAACCTGCAAATTAATAACTAACATCTATAAGAAAAAGTAGTTAAACATATAACAACATTTGTTACTATCCACATAAACACATGAAACAGAACACAGGTAAAAAAGAGCACAGACGGAACCTATGAAGATTGCGCAAGTGATAAAACAAAACTTATCAGAAAAAAGAACCCAAATAAGCAAAAAATTTAAACTATCATTGTCACATATTAGAAAAAGATCGCTTAATCCACACAAAGCTTTAAACCAAAAAATCGACACATATAAGCTTCTCTAAACTCTCATTGTCAGTAAGAAATGACTGATAAATAGTAGGAATTCAATACTATCTATGGAGGAAGTTAGTCCTTGAGATGAATGCAACACCACAGACCACCCTTTTTCATAAATATCATTTGAGTTGAACACTTGCGTCGCTTCAGATGCAATAATAAACGGCTCATCCAGAGCTCCGTCAATGCTTTTCATCTTAGACAAGTTAACCTTTATCAACTTTGAATTTGGATCAACCTTGCACCCATTAGTATTGTCTTCAACCTTCACCCAATCACAATAAAAAATTGTTTCTTCAAATTCCATATAATTCAACTTGATAATCTGACTAATGACTCCATAATAGATCATTTTTTTCATGGTAATCTGTGTCTGTGGACTTCTCCCTATAACTTGTAATAGCTCTCATTGACACACCACTGTTTTGCGATAAAACCCCACCCTCGTAATCTTGTGCACAGAAAGTAAATCCATTGACTTGGTATTTTTTATACGACTACGCCTTGAAGAGAGGTCCATGCACTAGTCGCCAAAGGGTTGAGTTCTCTTCATTAGCTTCTAACAACTGCAAGAGAATGAACATGTGTGTTATGTTTACCATCGATAGTTAAAATTCAAGAAAATACTGACATTGTTTATTGTTTATCTAAATCTGCATACATGAATACTGACATTTCAAGAAAATAAAATCTTACTGATGTGCAATGATTATTCTTGGAAGAATACTAAGATTTAAACTTACATACTAGGCACACAGGCAGACCATTACACAACTAAGGTATGTACAAAATTGAAGCTAGTATGTTACCTCTTCTCGTAACCACAAAAGAAAATTTGAGGTATTCTTGGACGAACAGTTGCTCTGACCATTAGAGCTCGCACAGTTAACATAGGAATCATACTTCCTACAATCAAACAATAACTTAAAAAAATTATATCGACATACATAATAACAGCTCAAAAGCTCAAAGGTGTAAAACTAAAAATGTGTACCTTTGCCACTCATCTAACCCATCGTACTTAGAGAGAAGCCATTTGCGAGCATGTTCAAACTGCATTTGAATTAGAGTGATATCCCTAGCTTTACTTAAAGGCATCTCATCAGTATGCTCATCATCATCATCAAAAAATGCCATTCGAGTATGCTTATGAGTACCCTCACCATCCTTTGACAGACTGATGCGTGTCGTATGCGTCAAAAATAATTTCACTTCCTCACTCAACTAAATATAAATATAGTATTCGATAAGAAAGAGTTCGTATCCACATAGAGGCGATTGTTGTTATACAATTTTCATATTCTTAAGTAACCAAAATACCCACGAGTGTGTTTTGTTTTTATCAAAGCAATAAAACTAAATAAAGCAAATTAAATAATTGGAATAATCAATAAGAAGAAGATATTGGTCAAGGGATAGCATCATTCACAAACATGTATTTTTCATCTATGATTAGAATTGGTATTTAATCTCTCAATTATCAAAAGTCCTAGGATATCTTGATCGCAAGAGTATCCCGTTTATTTCCCGATTTAATCACAAACAACATTAAAAGATGCTATTGTGAAATCTACTTTAAAAGCAACCTAAAGTGTAAAAGCACAATTAGGTTTAACTCCCTAAGAGCAATAAGTTCTATGAAATAAGGCTAATCGATGCAAACAAACGTGTAAAAGCACTAATTCATTTTAACAAATGTTATGATTCATATGCGATTAAAAAGATGTATCACTACAAGTATTAACCACAAGATGCTACTAGAAATCAGAGATAACAACTTTTACGTATTGAAAACCCTAATATATCTATAGAGATGAAAACCAATCCAATTGATTCCGGACTCAACCAAACTAGCATTCAAATCATATGATAGTAAAAATAATGAATCATAAACGATAGAATTGAGACAAAACTAATTCATAGAATCAAATAACATGCTTGAAGAAATCAACTTTTATCCCATAACCAATAATAGCATTTAGCTACTCATATTCATGGATTCATCATCATAATATTCAAAGAAAATAGATGAAACATAAAAGAAAGCAAACCCTAGAAGTAGTTCTCTGCAAAAGCTCCAAGAATAGAAAAAAAACGTGATATCCAAAAGTTATTAGAACTTTTCTTTTTGTAGCTTTTCTTCCTTCCAAAATTAGGTTTTGACTTCAAAGTCCATTAGTTGGAAATTCACCCGGCCCACGAGAGAGAAACCCATGTATAAATTATGTTCAAAAAACGCTCGCCGGAAAACTAGGTATTTGGCCGGAATCCGGCGCCGGAAAGTCGTCGCCAATCACCTGAAAAGTCAAACGGTCAACGATCCAACTCGGTCAGATCGGGTCAGGTTGAGTCAACTCGGGTCAAGCACACTGAGTCAAAACTGAGAGTCAGAGTCAGCGTCAATCTTGCCAGGCCAAAGTTGTTGTTATCTTGCATTCAGCCATGATGGCCCTGCTGCACCATTTGTAACTTCATCAGTTACAGCCAAGATGGATGTGCCACTGCAACTGCACTTGTATTTCCAACTTCACTGCAACCACATAATTGCACTTCACTTGAGCCCCCATCTCAAACCCATGGCAATCATCAAGTTTATCCAGCTATGTCATTAACAGTTCATCTGTATCTCCTCTGCCTAGCCATTGTAGCACCAATTCACTGCCATGTAAAACCAGCCATTACCATGTAATCTTCTCTGCAATCAGTTAACTCCAAACCCCTAAATCTGAGCAGCTCAACCCCATTCTATACACCATAGACATTCCCATCGCATCTGCAACAGCTTTTGCACTTCACCACCAAATCAAGCTACCCTTTGAGCCACTTCCTTGCCCTGCAATCTCACCAATTCCATTTCAACAAACAAACAATCAAGCTGCCACAACACTGCTCCAGATCAATGTTGCAAATCATTCTCCACATGCAGCTTCAGGGCAGCAGCGCCAGTCATGCCTGCAACAGCTTTGCTTATCCACCTCAAGCACACCAGCTTCACTTCATTTGCTTCCATACACCTTAGCATCACCTCCACAAGTCCACTGCAGTCTCTACCAAGTTAGCAAGCCACCTAACCTGCACTCCACCACTCCAGTCATAAACACACTATTGCTCAATGTAATGAGCAGCATCCAGTCTTCATCAGAACCAACAATCAAAAGACTTGAGCCATCGATTCTCAACATTTCTTCTCTGCCCTGGAGCACCAAATTTCAATCACAGCCTCTCATTCATATCTTCTCATTGCACCAGAACCAGCTCCATCTCATTTCAAGCTCTTGTAACTACCAATTCATCACTATCATAGTGCACCCACCAGTTCCACTCATGAACTGCACTGCAACTCACCCTCTTCTTATAACTTGCAAAAACAGGCCATGGAAAGACTGATGCTCAGCTACACTTCCAATACCACCTGCAATATGATCTCAACTATTGTCTCATTCTCCATTCTTGCAAACCTGCAACAGCTAATCTTCCCCTGCAATTTCCCAGATGCACAGCTCCACAATCCACCAGTTAACTCTCTCCAATGCCAACTACTGCTCCTGCACACCTATCAACTGCAATACTCTCTTCACCACTTACGCCAGTTTTGAAACACCCTAGGCATTCATCTAATTTCATTACAGCTGCCACTGCTCACCAGAATTCACTGAACTATCAACAACTGCTAATTCACCAGAACTTGCATCACCAGTATCACATCTCAGGCTCCACTTTCTCTCCCAGCTAGGCACTTCAACTGCAACTGTAATCCCAGTTCTTCTCAACCTCACCAGTGGCTTCATTCAACTCAGCTGCTCAGTTCCAACTCACATACCATCTGCAGTGTATTTCCCAGCAACACAGAACCACATCCCATGCTCAATTGCAAACCAAATCTTACAACTCAACACACAATCAATACTCCCATTTCATTTCTCTTGAATGGCTCACAACACCTCTACCTGAATCATACAACCACAGACCATCATTTGAGCTTTTAAACACAACCCAGAGCTCATAACAAGCTCATTCTAAATCTTCTTCCCAAATCAAAACACCTTCACTTCAGTACATTCACTACTGCAGCTCCTCATTCTTCTACTAAAGCTCAAATAACTCCAAATCAGCACCATTTGCTCTTCCCAGATCAACAACCAACATTAGAATAAGCCACAATCGAATCATCTCTTCCTTCCAGATTCAAGTTTGAATCAAGCCCTAATTTCCAATAAACCCATCTCTGATTTCCTCTTCTAATCCTCAATTCCAACCTCATATTCAATTTTACTTCAAACCCTAACTCCAAATTCTATTAAAACTCAGATTTCTTCTTTATCTCATGCACCAATAGCAACAAATTCAGGTAACCTCTACTGAATCCATGAACATTCGATCTCTCTTCAATTACAGAGATGAATCAATTTCAATCTCAAGGTAGACACAGCTGCTCACACTCAATTTATGTGAATTTCTGGGACACAATGATTGAGAAAACAATATTTTCTCAATTTTAGGGTTGTAATATTTTGGGTGGATAGTTACACCCCATGGATAGGGACCACCCCACTCACTAGATAAGGGTCATCCAATAATTTGTCACCCCTTAACCACAGCTAGTCTTTGTTTAACTGTGAATCAATCCTTTGTGCTCCTTTTCGCTCCAAGTAGACGCTCGCCTGTGGATGACTCTTTCGCTTTCGAATTATTTCACCCGCAGCAGCCATCCTTTACTTCTCATATCCACTTCTTTCCTTCAATTCTATTCATCACTAAAGCAGTCATGCTTTTCAGACAAAATTCGCATCACTAAAGACGACAAACTTTTCAGACAAGGATGAAGAAATAAAAGCAAATATGAGAAATAATCGCCTCCAATAACATTTGCACCTTTTGCCATGTTTCTTCTTCTTTTGCTCCAAACGACTCCAAATTACTTGAATACTCAAAAACAAACATAAGATACATGATTTACAAGAAAAATAGCAAAGAAAGCATAAATACTAGATATAAAATTAGGTGTTTTACAACACCTATCAAATTCCCCCACACTTAGACTTTGCTAGTCCTCGAGCAAATCAAACAAAACAATTATAAAGAATACATACAACTCTGTCTCGTCGAGGTTACGGTCACTTTTAGCATAAATAACAAGCCTTTAAACCCCTAGGTGTCCCCAATGGACGAGTTTTAGTCTCGTGAAGGTTTACAAGAGGCCTGCCTACAAAACCTATATTTCCAACTCCGTCTATTTGTGACAAATCAATGAACGAATCTAAAATGACTACAGGAGGAGGTACCTTGCACAAATTCAATTCATATATTAGTAAATAAAGTTTTAATTAGATAGTCGAACAAGCCACAATACTCGGAAACTAACAAACCACAATCACAATGAAAATATTAAGAAGATGGTTATAGATGTAGATGTTGGAGAATGTTCACAAGTGATCGATGTTTCCCATATCTGTCTGAAGGTCACTACCAAGATGAATCTATACATCCTATTGGATTGAGCTACTTGGCTGAATTCTACATCAACTCA
Organism: Papaver bracteatum; assembly: GCA_023529315.1. NCBI lineage: Eukaryota > Viridiplantae > Streptophyta > Magnoliopsida > Ranunculales > Papaveraceae > Papaver > Papaver bracteatum. The sequence goes on from JAJJWX010001841.1 coordinate 103,448, forward strand.
ATGGCATATACAAGGGAACCAGAAGTGACTTTATTCAACCAATATATACTTTCATTTCTTTTTCTTTTCTTTTTCACTTTTTTTACTTTTTTTTCTTCTTTTTTAGACAGCATGATTAGATCTTTTGGATCCAAGCGCATGCTTCTTGTCAGAAAGTACATGATAGTTGCCTTGGATCTTGCATTCCACGCTTGTTTAGGCGACGGAGACAGGGACAACGTTTCACACATACTGCTATTCCTAAGTGTCATTTTATTCCGTTTGGTCTAATTGGTCGGTTTTTTTTCTCTCTCTTTTTCTAGTAACTCAATCACTCTATTTCATCCTAGCAGTAATAACAAGTCGATGTTTAGTAACCCACCGAAGCACTTAGAGAACAATAGATAAATATGGAAAAATAAAAATAGAATGTGATATGGTGATATTCCGAGATATGGTAACAACTATCATGTTAATTGTGATTTCTGAGCTATGTTCGTCCCTTTTAGTTAATTGGTTCCTCAACTCCTGTATTCAAAATGGTTTCATCCACTAATGGTGTCATCCTAAGAGCGTCCACAGCGTACGAGTATACTAAAACTAAAACTAAAACCAAATACTATAAATATTTGGGTTTGAACCTGTTTGAACGTAACAGTGGGGAGTATAATTATAGTCAAGCGGATTTTAAATCTCCGCCTGATAGTGAGCGGATATTTTAATATCCGTGCCTCTTCCAGACGGATACGTAGTTAAACGCCCGAACGAGGCGTAATTCAAAAGTGTGTCTGTCATCAAACGAATGTTTGAGTTACGCCCGAAATGAAACGTATATGGTTTTGTCCGCTTGAGTGAGGGACGAACTTTAAAAGTCCGCCCCATGAGACGCACAATTAAACATTCGCCTGAATCGGGCGTAACCAAAATGTCCGTCCCAACCCGTTTATCTTCCGTGTGCAAACCGTCCGTGTGTGCAGTTTCATTGGCACAACTTACTTCTTCGCCCCATTCGGGCGTAAGCTTTTATGTCCGCGCGTTAGAAAACTGTGAAAAAAAAGAAGAAAAAAAACCCACTGCGGACATCACAAGAAGGTCCTAGTTCTTCCCATCTTCTTCCATGTTCTCCCTGTGTTATTTTTCTCCCATGTTCAAAACTTCGATGCGTGTTCTTATTTCTCCTAATTTCTTCCCTTCTCTATGCTATTTATCTAATGGTAAACCCTATTCTCATATCTTTTAGTGGTCTATTGTAAGGTATGATTGTATTACCTTTGAATTAGGTTTTGTTAATTGAATTTGAAAATTCTGTTTAATTTGTTAGTTACGTTTAAAAAGTTGTAGATTAGGTTTTGGATGATTGATTTAATAGGGTTTTGGTTAATTTGGTGTATTTAGTGTTTTGGTTAATTTAATTAGGTTAATCTGTGAAGAGCTAATTTGTGTGTATGTGTATATGTAAATAGGATTAATTCTAAAATTGTATAGTACATATAGAACACCTAATTTGTAATTTGTGTGTATGTAAATTTGGTTAAAACAACTGATTTATAATCAATTATTATGAATTTGGATTGTTTTTATTTATGTTTATGTTTTTTTTTAATTTTTTGGATTGTAGTACATATATAAATTGAAGACCTAAGTTTTCTGTACATAATTTGTGTTGTATATCAATAAATTTTGAAAAGAATTTTCAAAGTTTGGAATTTGGTTATTATGTTTGTGTTTATGCTCGGTTTATAGAGTTTGTATTTATAGACATTCATGGAATTCCTCTAGCGTGGTCAGGGTTATGTATTGTAGTTTGATGGTGACTCTTTTACTCATGAATATGATACTTAAAATTGGGAATATGTATTGTTGTTTGATGGTGATCGGTATTTTTATTTTTTGTGTGTGCGTGTGTGCAGATGTCCAAAAATGTAGTGGAGAGATTCGTTGGGCGCCTAAAGACCAACAAGAAGGAGAATCAGCACAATAAGAAACATAAATCTAAAGCTAATGAGGATGTTGGTATTAACCCGAGTGTTGAAATGGAGGAGGTCTTTATTCCTGAGTTAGGGATCTATCGTGTAGTTGAAGATGATAAGAAACACGCTACAACGGAAATTACATTTGCAAGAGATCCAACATTTAGTTATGCACATCGTGGTTCTCTTGTCTCGGTCATTAACTACTATAAGCTTATTAACAAGCATAGCCTTAGAGTTAAATATATAATTGAAAGGGCGGGGTGGGATAGTTTATTGACCATGAATATACGAGAAAGCTCACATTCCAGGATCGATTATATTGTTGAGAGGTTTTGGGACACAACAAACACTTTTCACTTTCCATTTGGTGAGATGGGGTTTACACCCCTTGATTGAGTCATGTTAACTGGATTAAGTATTGGTGTTGGGCATGATATTCCGTATGATTCAAAGAAGTACACTTTTGAATATGTTCGTGAGCATATTTTTCCTGACATAGAAGATGTCGAACTTTGTCCAAAAGGCGCGTCGTGGCTTTCAAATGCAATTACAGTTACCTTTTTAAGCTCATTTCAATAAAGATACGTTGGAGGCGGCTGAAAATGATAACACACTTGCTAAAAGAGTGGCAACAACCTTTTTTATGTATGTTTTGGGGGGGATTTTTCTTTACGAATGCAAAGAACTATATTGATGCGGGATGGTTAGCTGCGTTTGAAAATCTAGATACAGTAGGCACGTATGACTGGGGTGGTGCTGCTTTTTCAAGATTACTTACAGCACTGGGTTTATCAAGTAGGTGCCAGAAGGCACTTTGCGGGCCCTTCCAAATCCTAGAGGTAATCTTATTTTTATATTTCTTTATTTTTTAATGTTTAATTATTAGCAACTGATTAATTTGTTCGTCAATATTACGAACTAGTTTTGGGGGTACGAATATTTGGGTATATGTCGACCAGATGTAACAATGAGTGGAGATAATGTAAAAAAATGGCCTAGAAGTTCTATATGGAAGGGAAAGAAGAAGGTAATTGAGATTGGTCGTTGTAGGACTTTACTTAATCAGTTGACTGAAGACCAGGTGACATGGCAACCATGGGAAAATCATAGACATTTCCTCTCATCTCAAATTTGTAGCTCGGTTATGGAGTTGTCAGACTCAAGGGCTATCTTTTCCTGGAATGGCCTTGTGAGTTAATAGTTCTATATTTTTTATGTAGTCGTTATTATTAAATGCCAATACAACATTTCTATATTTTTAGATAGTTATTTAAATGTTAACATACTTACACCTGCATATGACTTGTCCAACAATACAGCACAACATATACTTGGGAGAAAGGTGTTGGAGGCAAAACCATCCCACATTTGTTGTTCCGGAAAACCTACCTCAAAATATTAGGATCAACAGTATGCCAGGAAATATACAAGCAAAAGATGTTGGTTTGATCGATGCAACGATGATGGTGAAAGTTGTGGAATATGACAAATATTTACAGTATTGGCGACAAGTAACTCACTTTAAGAATTATGCAATCCATCCTCTTTGGGAGGTCGAAGCCTATGGGTATGTCGGTGACCTTCATAATCACCAAATTGATCATCCTGTTGAACATGTGCCTATTCCGCCACCACATCAATTATCATACGTAAGTTTACGTTTAACTTTATTTTTTTAAACTTCACAAAAAAATGTTTCAACATATTATTTGCCAACCTTTCTAAAAATATTTTATTTTTAACACCACAAGATGAAGTGCATACATGTTTACAAGAAAATGTTGATTTTGTTCAATAATTTCGCGATTTTACATTAAACCAAACGAAGGAGAGAATGGACGCTTTAATGGAAAAAGATCAATAAATACAACGACTACAACATCGGAACCAAACTTTGGAGGCACAAATTTCACATATGGGCATGCAACTACCACCCCCACCTCCCCTTGGATTCGGTCCTTTTTCTCAAACTTTGCCACAACAAATTTGGAATAATATGAGTCAAGCATCAGCTTCCACAATGTCATCTGTTAATCCACCTCCGAGAATGAATATGCCTTTTAACCCACCGCGGATGAACCCGTCATACCCAGATTCGGAAAATACGAATGACTTATGCGGTAGGACAATTTAGATGCCTTGTCTCTCGTGAAAGAATCTTATCTTTGCTGTGTATTACCATTCCTACTGACAGTTAGCAATTGTCATTTCACTGAACTTCTATGGAGAATCTTATTTTTAAAATGGGATGTCTTAATTTGCATGGTATTGTCAGTCCACTGAACTTGTATGGAGAATCTTTTCTTTTTTGTGTATTGTCATTTCAAACAGGTAGCAACTGATCTTTATATTATTTTTATTTATTTTTGTATAAAATTGGTCTTACATTTGCCTTATAAAATTCATAATCGATCCACCATAATGTTTACACACCACCATAATTCTTCTTTCTCCTGATATTTGTAGTTACTTCTTCTACTAATAATGGAAAACCATGAAAATTCGGCTCATCACTCATCTTCTTCTTCATCTAATAATAGTTTCTACTCATTAGATGATGATGCAGTAGCAATTTCCCAAAATAACCTAGCTGTAAGTTTGGGATTATTAGTCGGTAATATGCACTGGCCTGAAACTCGTATTAAAATACCAAGAGATCGTGATGCAGGAGCTGAACTTCTATGGAGAGATTACTTTGCGCCGACACCTCGCTTTCCACCAAATGTATTCCGTAGAATATTTAGAATGAGGCGTGAATTGTTTAACCGAATAGTGGAAGGTGTTGTGTCTCATTCTTCTTATTTTGTTCAAAAACCAGATGCATGTGGGGTCCTTAGATTAAACCCTCATCAGAAAGTAACAACAGAAGTCCGAATGTTAGCTTATGGATGTGCCGCAGATGCAATAGATGAGTACTTAAGGATTGGAGAAACCACTGTATTGGAAGCTACTCGTAGGTTCTGTAAAACGATCGTCCATGTGTATGGGGATGAATATTTGCGTGAACCAACGATGGGTGATGTAGAACTGTTGTTAAAGCAAAATAGGGAAAGGGGATTTCCAGGGATGTTGGGCAGTATTGATTGCATGCATTGGAAATGGGATAAATGTCCGTCGGCAGAATCAGGGGCTTACACCGCATATAAAGGCAGCGAAAGTATTGTGTTAGAGGCTGTGGTGTCCTATGATCTCTGATTTTGGCATGCATTTTTTGGTATGTCTGGCTCAAACAATGATATTAATGTGATGAACCGTTCATACGTTTTTCGAAGTCTTATCACTGGGAAAGCACCACCAGTGAACTTTGTGGTAAATGGCCATTCATATGATATGGGATATTATCTCGGCGATGGCATATATCCAGAAATTGCTACAATTGTGATGGGAATAAAATTTCCAGAGGGTCAGAAAAAAAGAATTATTTTCAAACATGCAAGAGGATGCACGAAAAGATGTAGAGCGAGGATTTGGTGTACTACAAAAACAATTTGCAATCATCAAGAAACCTGCAAGAATGTGGAATCCAAATATCATGAAAACTTGTATTATATCATGAAAACTTGGAATGCTTGCATGTTTGAAAATAATTTGGAATGCTTGCATATATCATGAAAACTTGTATTATTTTACACAATATAATTGTCGAGGATGAACATATACCCGGTGACTGGCCACATGTATATGAACAAAGCAGCAATGCAGCACCGATTAATATATCGAGAAACCATAGTGAAGAACTTTCCCAAATGAGAGCCTACCAACGCGACCGTACAATGCGCAACAAACAAATGCATAATCGCTTGCGTGACGACTTGATCGAACATATATGGTCAGAATATGGGAATAATTAAGAAGTTAAATACGCAAAAGTTGGAAATAATTTCCTTTACTTTTTATTATATTTCTTATGAATGTACCGTAACATATGGGTATTTAAATTTTTCATAGTCATTTTTTTCTTGTCCAACTTAAGATAATATGTAACTTATTAGTATTTAAAATGATCCTTACTCTAAGTTTGTTAAAATTATTTCTATTTAATGAAAAGTAAATTAAAATCCTAAAAGTAAAAGATTAAAATACTAATGATAATAATAAATATTAGAAAACAATGTAATTACTAAAACTATTAATCTCTTAATAATACTAAGCAAGGTATAATTACTAATAACTAATCCGTCAATGCTTTAAGCTCGGTTTCTTCTATTCTGCACTATCTCCGCCTTTCGAAGTTGGAAGTATTCTTTGTCATTAGGATCCATTCCATCAAGATTCATCCCCATGATGCGAATTTCTTCGTCTGCTGCTTCCTTAGCTTCCACTCTATCTTGCCTTGCTTGTTTTGATTCAAACTCGGCTTGTCTTTGTGCCATATTTAGTTTTGATTGTTCTTTGTAATGGGAGTTGAAATCGTCTTGTTGTTTAATAATTATTCCCATCATTTCCTGTTGGTCGGTGGATTTTTCTCTACCTGTTTTCTTGAGTCGTTTTGCTTCTTTTTTCCCAATCTGACGGAGATATGTGTTCTCTATGTCTCCTATATCGGTGTCATTACCGGACTCGCCTTGAGTTGTTCGTTGTTGTCCTTCCCCATCAACCCAGGAATTCTCATAATCTTCCATATCATGCGTCTTATCAAACACAAATGTCGATCGACGATTATATTTTATATTTTCTATCATAATTTGGTAGCACTCTTCGTGCCTAAATTTTTTATTATCATTGCATGCCTTGAACCGCTTCTTTACTTCTTCAAGCTATTATGGTTTTTCAAAACAAGTTTAGTTAGTCCGATTGAAAAATATGATTAACAGGGGTTCAAAAATATAAAGATTACTCACCAGCATTTCAGGACCCCATCCGGTATGATGTTCTCCTTCCACTTCCAATTCTTTTGCAGAGAAGAGCGCAACATCTTTACTTATTTCCTGATATCTTTTTTGAATAGAGGTCCAAGGACGTTTCGGTATGTTAGGTAATTCAAGTTCCATCTCATCTTTAATGCGACTCCATAGCTCTGCCTTTGATTGATCTGTTCCAACAAAAGAATCTTGAGATATTGATAAATGAATTTTACACATTGTTAAGTCTTCTGCTGGTGAAAAATTTGGACCTCGTGGTGCTCGTGATGACATAACTCTTAAATCGATCTCAAAGATTAAATGATACGGTGATAGGTTTTTACAGGGTTAAGCACAAAAATAGGGTAATGGTGATGAAATGTTGTTGTTCATTATATGCCAAATGAATTCGCCTATATAAGTTAAAGGAAAATATTACCGTTGAGACATAGTCGAAAATTGTCCAACGGAAAGAATCCAAACGGTCGGAAATTTGAAAAATACAAACGGTCGGAATTTTGGTGTCAGGCGGACCTCAAATGTACGCCCCAATGGGGCGAATGATGTACTAAACGCCTAGATGGGGCGTTCTTAAAATTTCCGCCCCACACGGGCGGTAACAAAACCTTACGCCTACTATGGGGCGGAGAACAAATCGTGAGCCCCATGGGGCGGAATCCAAACCTTGCGCTCGAATCAAGAGTACATTCCGTATGCGCCTCACCGTCGGGCGTAATTTTAAAGTACACCCCTCTACATATGCACTTTAAACTTATCGCCCCGTATCAAACGAACTTTAAATATCCGCCCGACTATAATCCATTTACTCCAGAGTATAGACCAAATATACTCTCGATATACCCTCTCTCTCCAACTAAAACCAAATATTTGGTTTTAGTCACGCCCCACTGCGATTGATTTTCGAGTAAAAATGGGTTTTACTCCACTTTTTACTCGTCCATTGTGGACGCTCTAAAGGCTCAAGTATATAGATTTCGGAGTTCAAAAAGCACAAAATTTTTCCTGGTTTTTCTATTTTTCTGGTTTGTTTGTTTTTTTTTTTTTTTTTACTAAAGGCATAAAATACACTAAAACAAACTATACAAACATATAAATGCTCCCCCACACTTAAACTTTACATTGTCCTCAATGTAAAATTGAATCATCCAAAGAGAATTCAAGGTGGGAAATTCCGCAAATGATATGCAAAAACAAGAAAATAAAGATAAAATTCTTATAAATAAAAAGATAAAGGTAAAGATACAAAACCGGTGGGTTGCCTCCCACTTAGCGCTTGGTTTAAAGTCGTCAGCCCGACTTGCTCCTTGTTTGTTACGCCTTATCCGGCTTCCAACACATTATAGAAATCTGATTGTATGTTACTGGAGTGTTTTCTCGCCTCAAAGATGTTGAAGTGAATGACTTCTTCATCAAACTCCATAGTCAAGGTGCCATTGTAGACATCAATCTTCGTTCTAGCGGTACTCAAAAATGGTCTACCCAACAGTAACGGTGTAGACGAGGATGAATTCACATTACCAATGTCTAGAACATAGAAATCCACTGGAAATATTAGTCCTTGTACCTGCACCAAAACATCCTCAACAATCCCTTTTGGGTAAACGTTAGATCTATCGGCAAGTTGAATAACTATGCCGGTTTCCTTAAGAGGACCAAGATTTAAAGCATCATAAATGGAAGTAGGCATAACATTAATGGAAGCTCCTAAATCTAGCATAGCTTTTGTAAACCGTGTTTTACCAATTGTGCATGGAATAGTGAAACTACCGGGATCTTTCAATTTAGGTGGGAGTTTCTTTTTAAGATACGCCGAAGCGTTCTCCCCCACACTCATTACCTCATTACCGGTTAGTTTGTGCTTGTTAGTGCACAATTACTTTACACACTTTGCATAGCGAGGAGATTGCCTAATTACTTCAATGAGTGGAATATTCACTTGGACCTTCTTTAAAACATCCCAAATATCCCTATCTTGTTCCACCTTCTCATTAGCTTTAGCGAACCTACCAGGAAAAGGTATAGGAGGAACATAAGTAGAAACAAGAGGTTTAGAGTTTGATTTAGTTACCTCGGGAGTTTGGGGAAAATCTGTGTTCTTTTCCTCCAAAATTGGTTCATTTGGCGCTTCTTCTTCGCCCGAATTTGTAACTTCGGGTTGCACAAATTGTGTACCACTTCCAAACTTAATAGCATTGACAACCTCACTTGAGTTAAGATGTTGGGAAGGAAGTTTCTCACCATTTTGTGCATGCAACTGATTAATATCCTCGGCCATTGAACCTATTTGTGTTTGCAAGTCCTGAACCACACCCTCCGTTCTTTGCATAAAAGATTTTAGCAACTCTTCCATATTGGACCCTTGATTTTTAAGTGGTTGTTGTTGTTGCTGGAATTGTTGTTGTTGAGGTAGACCAACTTGTGATTGCAACTCCTTAATTGCATTATCCATTTTCTGCTGATTTAAGATCGCTAGTTGTTGATTTTGTTGTACCACGGACATTAGAGCCTCCACCAAAGTAACCATCTTCTCTAATTATGGATTATGCCCTTGTTGTGGTTGTTGCACTTGTTATTGGAACTCATGCGGATGGCTGTAAACAGAACTTGCACTTGCAACTTGCTCGTAAGTTTTGGAGTAAATACCATACGGCTGAGTTGAGAATATAGCATTGACATGCTCTACGTTCTCATAAGCTGGGCGTGATGGTTTTACAACCACTGCTGCAATTTGTTGAATCATTTCCATCATATTGCTCATTTGTTGACGTAATTCGATAATATCGTCAACTTGATTAACTCCCTTGGTAGGTGGTTCTGATCCTCGACTTGAAAATTGTTGAGAATTTGCTGCCATACTCTCAATCAACTCCCTAGCTTGTGTCACCGTCTTGTTCATAAGTGAACCACCACTTGCAGCGTCAATAAGATTCCTATCACTTGCTTGGAGACCTTCATATAAGTATTGGATAATTATTGCGTCACTAAATTGGTGATGAGGGCATCTTGACACCAATCTCTTGTATCGTTCCCAACATTCATATAAAGATTCTCCCACATTTTGCTTCATCCCACAAATCTCCTTGCGAATTTGAATAGCCTTTGATGCAGGAAAATATCTCTCTAAAAAGAATTTCTTCAACCCATTCCATGTGGTGACACTTTCGGGAGGAAAATAATACAACCAATCTTTAGCACTATCTACCAAAGAGAATCGAAAAACTTTCAACATTGCACCATTCGCCTCAACATCCGCTGGAAGCACGAACATGACAATGGTGTGGAAGTCCATAAGATGCTTGTTTGGGTCTTCATTCACCATGCCATGGAACTTTGGTAATTCTCTAAGCATCCCCGACTTGATCTCGAAAGTAGAATTTGTTTGAATACACCCCTGTTGTATATCTATCTTGTGAGAAGCCAACTCCTTGAGTGTGTGATTTGCATCACCCATTGCTTCTCCCAGTTTGTATTTCAGTAAGGTACCTGAAACACAATTCTCAAAACGAAATTAAAAACAACGTAAAAATAAGAAACCAAAACTATAAAGGGTGGAAAAATAAAGAAGAGGAGTGACCAAACTTTGACTTTGGGTGGAAAAAAATGTCAAAGTGTTTCCGACCTCACGCGTGTTTCGCATGCATGAACAGCTTACCGTTGATATTCACAACCTAAAAATTATTGTTGCTAAATTAGAAACATAAAATAGCAACAGAAATTTAGCAACGACACTATTGTTGTTGCTACTCTGGGTTGCTATATCCTTAAAATAGTGTAGTGTTAAATCAGGTTTTCATCTAACGGTGAATATTGATTGCTTTGTTTTTAAGCTATCAAACCCTTATTTAAAGACTATATAAGGGAGAACTCTAGAAACTGGAAAACCTAATCCACACACCCCCTGTGTGATACTAGTTGCATTTAGAGTCGATTCTCCTTTAACTTAGGTTTTTCCTAAAATCCTTATAGGTTAAAGATTTCATTGGGATTTAGAATCCAGACCCAACTATTGTCTCAGCAGTTGCGTGTTCTAATCTTACTTGTTCTATCGTATTGAGTACTATCTTCCCTAATATTTTCTCAAGATTTATCTTTGATAGGTAAGATATAAAATGTAATCACAAACCTCTTCGTCTCATCGTTTATGATTCCACATTCTACTACCGTATAGTTAAGTTATTATGAGGTGATTGATATTTCTAGGATGTTCTTCGGAAATATAAGTCTGGTATATCAATTTGTTCATGTGCACCTTGATTTATCAAAAGACGGAACAAAACCTTGTAGGTATTTCTGTGGGAGACAGATTTATCTATCTAAATAAACTTTTCTATGGGAGACAGATTTATTTATCAAGTCTTCGACTTTGGGTCATAGCAACTCTTAGTCTATGTTATTTCGTTTCCGCATTATATTTGTTTAAATATAATTAAAATATCGCAGGTTGTGCGTAAGTTCAATCAATTAGTGAATTCGACCTCTTGGTTGTTGATTGAATTGATTGACACTTGGATATTGGTTTTTGATACCGTCCAAGTTTTTTCTTATATTAATCAGGCTCACAGAATTATATCTGTTTGATTTGTTGATTATATTAATAAACGGAGATATAAATCTTGGATATATTTTCCTTGATTGAGTCTGACTGTCTAGTTGATTCTCTTGGAATTATATTGGAGTTAGTTTCCTAAACAAAAAATTGGGTGTGTTTGTTATACCCCCTCTTTTAAATTGGTATCAGAGCAGGAAACCACGTTTAAGACCTCATAAGTCTGTGTTTGTAGCAATCTGACTCTATAGATAGAAGCGATATCTCTATAAACGTACCACCAATCTTCGATGGATTAAATTACTTGTGGTGGAAAATTTCTATGCGTGCCTTTCTCCAAGCACATGATTTTCCATCATGGGTTTATGTTGTTAATGGCTATAATCCTCCCTTGGTTACAGTAAATGGTGTAACTTCTCCGAAGGATGTTGGTGCGTATGAACCTGAAGATATTCTTGCTGAAAAGCAAAATTCCGATGGTTTAAATGCGATCATTCACGCCATTACCCCATATCTTGTCCGATGGTCTATTTATGTTCATTTGTGATCAAAAATATCTTCACTTTTTTTTCTTTGAAAGATACAATTTCATGGATCCTATAACTAGAGGTACCACGATAAAGGATACAGTAGAAGCAGTCAATGTGTATCTATGTGAAGGAATCCTATCCTCAAGGAAGAAAAATGAGAAGGCTTCAAATGTTGAAAAAGGTTCTTCCTCTAACTGCCTATTGTCTGTATGTTATCATGAAAATAACTTTAGGGCTATGGTGAAAGATTTCATCAACAAAAGAAATTATTATAAATCTCAAATATTTCCTCTTTAGAAAAGATAACTCACTATGAACAAATGTTGTCTCTGACAAAGAACAACCCGCGTGAACTGAAAAGAGAACTTAGTGATTTAAGATTTGGAGGAATTGAATGATCCCATAATCAATGGTTTTTTTAATAATGAGAAGGAATTCTAAGTAGATTCCCTGAGAAAGCTCTACAATGTCTAGGAAACTTCTTATGAGAATTTATTCTTGTGTTTTAAGAAGGATAACTAAGGTTTGGAATAACAATTATTGTGATTATACATAGCTATTTCCAACGTTTTTCATCTTGCAATGTTTTAGATTTATTTTTTTAAATTCTAAGTTATTTGGAAGATGATTTTTGCAGTATTAATCTTTATTGGTGTTATATATTTCAAAACTTGGTATGGGATATGAATCTTTATGTCCGTGAAATATGATTATCCCATATATGTCAAAAGTTAAGTTTATTATGTCATTATGCAAATATTGAAAAAAGATAGAATGAACTTTTGAATATTCCGCAGTATTGATATTTTCCCGATCCACTTCTATGTGAAAAAAATTGTTCGGTTCTGTAAGTTTTCTTATGTTGAGCATTTTCGATTAAATTAATCATTAAGGTTCCTTTGTGGTTAATTTAATTGAGTTTTCTGGATACAAATTCATGTTTCATGTGATTTGTTAATGTCCAAAAGAAATCCTTCTTTTCTTGTAAAAGTAAGGTTGTTCTTGTTGTTCTTTCAGGAATGACATTTTATGGGGGAGAGTTCTTAATTGAACTTGTGCTTAATTTCCAAATCTTTGTGGGGAGTGCGGCTATGGAATATTGTAGGAGTGATTTTGTATCATTATAAACTCCTTGATGAACTAAGTTTCGACTATGTGAAATCATCGAAACAAAGTTGATATGTTATCTTTTAGTCATGAAATGTCTCTTTGATAATTTCATTATGATCCCACTAGTTTTCGTACCTTTGCCGATTTATATTGACAAAAATGGAGAGAATCATTTTGTAGTTCACACTACATATACATATGGTTTATGGATCATTATATAAGGGGGAGTGGTTTTCATTATGAGAGGAAGTATTGACTAAGGGGGAGTGATACATATCACCATAGTATTGTTGTAAAAGTTGTGATAAAATTAAACTTTGATGCTGTGTAATGATACTATGAAACTATATAACAATGATTGAGAGCAACCGTTTTCTCATTGTTATGGCTATGGATCTTCAACAACTATGATGCTGAGTTGAACACGTTCAGAATCACTGGAGTACTTGGAAGTGACGAAGATTTCGAGTAATGTTGAAGAACCAAGGAAATCAAGCATTTGGATGAGAAGCTACAAAGTTTACTTATTTTATAATCCATATGTATTGATAGTTTTGTCACTAAACAAAGGGTAAGATTGTTAGAGCACTGCTCGGTCAAACTCACAAGTGTTGCTACCTCAAGCTTGTTTTTAAATTTTAGTTATCAAAACTATAAGTCTTGATTTATAGTCTACTTATAGCTATGTCTCGGACTAGGATAGAATGTGTAGTTGAGCTTTAGACTTTACGACATTCATCAATTGAAGATGAAGAACTAATGAGGGGATCTTGTGGAACTTCATCAACAAAAGGTATATGGATACTTGAACACATCTATCACACAGAAGTCTATTTCTTTTTATCTTCTATTGAGACTAAGTCGTATAGCTATATAGACTTTATATTATACACATTTGATGTTTCGAGCTGAGTTTAATTTTCTTACATATTTCCCCAAATATGTGATGTTAAGATTTCGCTTTAACCAAGTTCATTTTTGTTTCTTGACGAAAGTCAAAAGATGATCATGTGAAAATCGCTTGGTAACATCTTATATGATTTGTGTGAGACGGTCATTTGATGTAGACTCGGAATTTTTCGTATTTATCATTTTATCAATTAAAAATTGCTTTGAAGATAATAGTTTGTGTGGCACAACTATTCTCGTCTTCTAAGAATGTTTCAATCATTGAAATGGGAGTTTAGAACAATTAATCATTGTTTGGATATAGCACAGTATGCGTACTTGTATGCTAACTGTTGCAAATGTATTCCAAGTCCGGGAACTTAGTGTGCATACATGTATGCGTATTGGTTTAACAGTTGAAGTTTGGGAACATAGTATGCGTACCCGTTTGCATACTGATTTCAACTGAGTTCGGTCGTGAACGACAGTATGCTTACCCGTTTGCATACTGGCGGACAGACCAAGTCCGGAACTCTAAGTATGCATACTCGTTTGCATACTTGAGTGGTTAAGTTCTAAAATTGGTTAATCATGAACAAATACGTACATTTATATATAATAAGGAATGCAATCTTAGCAAACCGTGTAATGAATGACGAAATTCGGTTTTCTTAATTCCAACATAAATGCTTGTCCAATATTTCTGAAATATCTCAATAGAAAATCTCCAATTAGTAAATACACATTACTAATTTTTATTCTCTAGAGATATGCATTAATTACTGGTAATTAAAGCATATAAAACTAGAAACCTTAATTAAAAGATTCTTAATATATTTCGGCACAATATCACCTTGATTACCAAGGAATATCTTTGAACAATAAATGATAAGAGTTACTGCTCGTGTTCAAATTATGTTAACATCTTTTCACTGTAAATCCTTATTTCATATTTATATGGATTTACATTCTTGGAATCGGTTGTACCACACTTCCAAACAAGTTTAGAATTGGTTTTCCAGAATTCCAAGAATACTATGTGATTGATCATCAAATCATATACATGGGTTCAATCGGTTCTACCAATCACTAAGATCGGTTATACCTAAATATGAAAATACTTGTGATCGGTCACACCAGTCACTAGGATCCGTTACACTAGTTACAAGGATCAGTTCCATCTACAAATGGTATTACTTGTGATCGGTCACACCAATTACAAGGATCGGTTACACCAATTACAAGGATTGGTCACACCAATTACAAGGATCGATCATACCATCACATGGTGATTATTTAGGATCAGTTACACCAATTATCAAGACCGGTCATAACAAATCATAATTCTAAGCATTGTGATTAGTTATACCAAGATACATAACCTGATTTAATATCGGTTCTACTAACTCACACATATTGGTCATCCAAATATTTGCAATGAATAGCCGTACCAATAATCCTATTGATTTCCACTTCGATTCACAAAACAAGTTCATGAATGTACTTCCTTTAAAAAAATGTAGAACATTGTTTCCTAGGATGAAATTTTCACCGTAACCCATTCACATAATCATAACACTATATACAAGATTATGTCGATGTCATATATACGAAGTTCAAAAGCTAAGCGTTATACTTCGTAGTTTAATTCCTTAATACTATGATCATGTTATTATGATCATGTCACATCACTATAGTATTATACAATATATACAGCTTCACAGTTATGTTTTCAATATAACACGACTTGAAAGATACGTTAGGAATGAAACAGTTCAAGTCGATAAGGATGATGTCGTCGTCATTGTAGTTCGTTACTTCTTCACATTCTTCAGGTCTTCGGACTAATACTTATATGTCTCAACATTCCTATACTTTCTACACTAACCTCAACGAAATTGACTCTAGTATTTAATCAAGTGACTCTATATGAGTTTTGATACTAAAATATGACAACCAAACTTAACAAACCAACGCTTGGTGATTTCAACCGATCTATGCTCTAACAATATCCCCCTTTGTCAATTTTAGTGAAAAAACTCTTATTACATATGGATCTAAACGAATTACAAAATAACTCATTCTTCATACGCTTGATTCCAAGTTTCAACAGCACAATAACCTGCATATATTCAATCAATAAATGTCGTTGTTGACATCTGAATAACAAAACCTTTTACTCCCCCTAAAGTCAAGCTAGGTAAATATTCAATCCCAACATCTTTGTTATTCCCCTTTTGTAGTAAGTATTACTACATAATAATATGATATGTTTCTCCCCCTTAGTCAATGCTTTACTCTTTCGTTAGATATAACGTTTAAGCACAATTGTACTTTTCTAGTGATTAAAAATCACTTGTTTACTCCATATATTTCTCCTCCTTTTTATCACCAAATGACAAAGGTTCGAGCAAATAAAGGTCAAACCGAAAGGAACTTACAAAATATAAAAGACTTGTAAATAACTGTTTATGGGTGAAAATGGTTCCTGCTGATTCCGGTAATTTTGTGTATCCGGGTGAGAAATGAATTTAAACCCTAAACAATATACTACAAGGGAACACTTTAGATTTGAGATATCAATCTGTACAAGTCCGGCCTAAACCAAGAAATGGTCGTCCCAGACTTGCTTCGGTCACAAAGTAGAGGAGAATGGGTTGGTTTTGGGGAGGTAAGCAAGGAAAGTGATGAGACAAGAATAGTTGATTCTGGAAGAGTAGTTGTGTTACTACGACTTGTATCATAAAAGTGGGAGGCTAACAAATGATAAGCTAGCAAATATTTTGTGAGGTATGTATGCCCTGACAGAACTTGATGTTCGGTGGAAATAGGTAAGACCTATTTATACAAGTCGAAGTGAAACGTACTCTAGTCTCATTAAGGAATGGAAAAAGGGGTAAGTAAATGGGAGGAGGTGGTAACGCATGGAATTGATGTTCCATGAAACCGTTAACGCATGGAATTTATGTCCCATAAAAGAGAGTTTCACCATTAACTCCCTGTATTTACTAACTGCCTTACCCTTATGACACTTCCTTATGAAGGGCGTACTTTACGCCGCACGCTGTAAACCGCCAAACCAATACCCAAATAGGATCCCCCAGTTTGTGATATGTGTTGATGTCTCAAATATTTTTGTGGAAAACATGTAGCATGTTGTTGTTTCCTGGAAAGTCGATCTTGGGAGACTTGTTAGCTTGGCGACCTTCGACGGTCGAGATTTTGCATCTTAAGAGGAAAGGTAACCGTCGATCGTCGCACGCTTTCATTTTTTGGTGTCCGTATGGGGAAGGCCAACATGGTGGCGCGGCTAGGTTGGCATGCCATTGGCGTGGCATGGTAGGTTGGCATGCCATGGCTTGACGCGGTTTGGCGTGACCAAACTAGGGTTTTGGGTACCATGTGTTGTCTGGTAACCTTGGACGGCTAGGATTTGCTCCCAAGATTGAAGGGAGACCGTCGATTGTCGTACGCCTTCGTTTTGGGAGCCGCGTAGGGAAGGCCAGCATGGTGGCGCGATTAGGTTGGCATGTCGTTGGCATGGCATGGTAGGTTGGCATGGCATGGCTTGGCGCGGTTTGGCGTGACCAAACTAGGGTTTTGGGTCAAAGGTTACCATGTGTTGTCTGGTAACCTTGGACGGCTAGGATTTTCTCCTGGGATTGAAGGGCGACCGTCGATTTTCGCACGCCTTCGTTTTGGTAGCCGCGTAGGGAAGGACAACATGGTAGCGCGACTAAGTTGGCATGCCATTGGCATGGCATGGGTTGGCGTGGCCAACCTTAGGTTTTCGGGCCAAAGGTTACCATACGTCGTCTAGTAACCTTGGACGGCTAGGATTTTCTCCTAGGATTGAAGGGGGACCATTGATTGTCGCACGCCTTCGTTTTGGTAGCCGTGTAGGGAAGGCCAGCATGGTGGCGTGGTTAGGTGCTTTTGGCATGGTGGGGCCAAGGCAAGGTGCGGTTTGGCTTGGCATGGTGGGGCCAATGGTTTACCGTGGGCGCATGGTGCGGCTAGCTTGGCTAGGGCCAAGGCAAGGTGCGGTTTGGATTGGCATGGTGGGGCCAAGGGTTTGTCATGGGCGCATGGTACGGCTAACTTGGCTAGGGCCAAGGCACGGTGAAGATTGGCTTGGCATGGTGGGGACAACGGTTTGTCGTGGGCGCATGGTGCGGCTAGCTTGGCTAGAGCCAAAGCAAGGTGCGGTTTGGCTTGGCATGGTGGGGTCAATGGTTTGTCGTGGGCGCATGGTACGTCTAGCTTGGCTTGGGCCAAGGCAAGGTGCGGTTTGGCTTGGCATGGTTGGGCCAAGGGTTTGGCGCGACCAAGCTAGGTTTTGGGTCAAAGGTTACCATGTGTTGTCTGGTAACCTTGGACGGCTAGGATTTGCTCCTGGGATTGAAGGGAAACCGTTGATTATTGTATGCCTTCGCTTTGGTAGACGCATATGGAAGGCTAGCATGGTGACGCGGCTAGGTTGGCATGGGGCCATGGTAAGGTACGTTTGGCATGGCGCGGTAAGTGTGGCTGGCATGGTTTTCCATTGATACATGAGTGCGGCTATCATGGTTGGCATGCCTTGGCACGGTTGGTGTGGATGGCATGGTTTTCCATTGGCACAGGGGTGTGGCTAGCATGGTTGTCATGCCTTGGCGCGGTGGGTGTGGCTGGCATGGTTTGTCATTGGCACATGCGGTGTGAGAATTAGGGTTTTGGCCTGTCGAAACCCTAATTAGCATTAAAAAAGGTACCCTGGTAATTTCCTCGTATATAAATTAAAAGGTTCAATAAATGTGCTTGGCTTGGACATTATTACTCAAGTTCTGTGATGTCACTGTCTGACTAGGGTTTTACGATTTTACCCCTATGTTAAAAACCACCATCAACATTAAGTCCCCTGCTTAGCTCGGAATAGGTGCCTTGTTGCGAGGTAAGCATATGATGGTGACAGACGAGGACAGAACTGAAACGTAGGACATGCAAGATGGTCCGGAAAGTCCGACTAACTTTTTTCGAGGGGTGAGGATAATTTTTTGCTTCCCGTGTTGGCATCCTTTCATAAATTATACTGGGGATGCAGACCGTGGAGTGGTGAGACGAAAATTGCTGGCTTGGTTTGGGCATCGTACATCACCTTGACTGGGATAGGGAACATAATGACGCTGACTTGGTGAATTTATTGGTATTGGCAAGTCAGGCCGCGGAAGGATGGGAGAGGCAAAGCATGCGGAGTCTTGGAAGGGCAAAGCATGGTGGATGGTTCAGCATGTGGGGCCAAGGCATGGCGAGGTCTTGGAATGGCAAAGCATGGAGGACGGATTGGAATGTGGGGCCAAGGTAATGGCGCGGCCGACCTTGGTGTGGTAATTTTGTCTTCGCGGGACCGGTTGCCTCATTTCCTTACTTAGCTCAAAATTGGAAATCCTTTCCTTGTTCAAAACGCCCAAGTATCACGCCTTTTTCGAGAAGTAAGTGGAATCCTTGATCCTCACGCCAGGCAGCTTTGCGTAAATCATTCTTGTGGCATTGTCGGTCAGGCTGCGGAGTGATGGAGGCTGGTTGAGATATAAGCTGTTGGCTTTAATCTAGCATGGTTGTGCATCTTCAGGGCTAGGTTTTGGAATGCGAGGCGGAGCCTCTAGCATAGACTTGGTGTAAAAGGGAACCATTAGCATTGGTTAGCTTGAAAGGGTCATTGACCTAGTATTGTGTTGGCATAGAAAAGGCACGGACTTCTTGGTGAAGGTGCAGACTGCTCGGCAAAGGTGTAAACTGCTTGGCATGGTGGTAGCTTGTCTTCTTAGGACCGATTGCCTCTCTTCCTTACTTAGCCAAAATAGGAAATCCTTTCGTTATTCAAATTCCAAGAGTATTATGCTTTCCGAATTTCTCACCAAATCCCAATCATCTTGTATGGACAGATGTGAAGCTTTTCTTATATTTTTTGGTAGAATATGGTTTAATTAAAATCTGACGTCACGCCTTAATTCACGGCTGGTAGAAGTCTTTTATTTTTGGGACCTTATTGCCCTGTTGTTTATAAGAGATGATCTTGGATCCCTCATTCACACAGGTCATCTTGAAATCGTTCCCATATTCTTTCACATGTATCGTCTCATGTTTTCTACTGGTTTCCCATTTTGTCTTCTTTCTTATGTAGGTTGCCGGTGCATACAGGGTGAAAACTTATCCTTTTATTTGGTTTTGTAGAGCGTAATGGGATCTTCCAGCGATGATCAGACCCCTAAATCTTCGGAGAGAAATTTCTGGATCGGCGAAAACCAGTTTTTTTCTCATGAGGAGGCATTAGATAAAATTGAATCTCTGTTCCGTGAAGCTGCCGAAATTACCCGGGACATACCTTCTTCCTATCTAGGCGAGGTGCGGGTGTGTGTCCATACCCTCTTGGCTTTGATGAACATGGAGAAAGAGTGGAAAGATGACGAAGTATCCTAGTGCATTGAGAGGATTCAATGTAACAAAACTTCTTCACGTCCAGGTGCTAAGGAGGAACGGTCCGCCTCTCGGTTGAAACGGCAGAAAACTGAGTTTGTAAAACTTGTAGGAGAAGTCGTAACTTTCCTGCCCAAGAAGGTTCCATAGTCCTTGATTCTGATGCGGATGGATCGGAGAATTTTCTTCAAGAGGTTGCTGAGGAGATTTTTGAGGAAGATGACGTTGCGGTTGATGATGAAACTGAAACAGCTTACGAAGCGGACAACGAAACTGTTATTGGTGACGTCGGGGGAGTCATAGTGTCCTATGTTGTGTCAGCTGTTGAAGCGGATGTCGGGAAGAAGACGGATGTTTTTGTCGCTGAGACGGTTTCCAGATGGGATGTTGAGGTGTCGGCTACTGCTGATGCTGCTTTCGGATGGAACCTTTGTTGCCCGAAAGATTGATGGGGAAAGTGCTTGAAGAAGCTCTGACAGAGGAGTTGGCAACTCGTGCGTCTGCTTTTGATGACCAGTTTCCCTTTTTTTTTCTTTTTTTTTTCTCTTTGTTGCATAGACATCTTGATGCTTTTGTAAAATTATTATTATCTTTTTTGTATTCATGGCGAAGTTAGGGCTTCGCCAATTAGCATTCCGCTTGCGGTTTCACATCTTTGAATAAAACTTCTCATTTGAAAGACCTAAATCTTCCATTAGAATAGGTTGTTCCACCTTCCATTCCCTTCAGAGCTCTTAAGTAATTGAATAAGGAATTTCATGTATGTTTTCTGCTTTTCTGGTCGTGATTTGATGGTTGATCGTGTCTTCTGAGCTTCGATAGTGAAGGGATCTTGTGTAGATTCCCAGTCCCCAAGTGTAGTTTGCATGTTTCCATCTTGTGTGGTCGGTGGGTTGACCATGACAGGGATATCACCATCGTGTGTTCTTACTTGTGATTTTGTTATTTCTTCCACGTGCAATTGAAATATGGAGGAGTACGGTTTACCTTTACAGTGATTTTTTCTATGGTGAAACTCTGGCTGGTATCAACAAACTGGCGGCAACAGTTCTTGGCAGCAGATGTGATTAGAAGATACTATCCATGGAAGTAAAGGGATTGGCTGGATGCGTAAGCGAGAAAACTGTCTATGTCCACAAGCTTTGGTGGGATGGAACAGAAGGCGGACATGACTATGAATATTGGCTGGCTGTGATCATGATCTTTAACATGGGGAGCGTGGTGGTACGACCCTTTGCAGAAAGAAGCGGCGTTGAAACAGTTTCGGCTCTTGGAGAGGATGTTGAAACTTAGGAAGCCAAATGCTAAAGTTTCGGCTTCGGATCCTGGAGCAGCTTATGGAGAGAACGCTAAAGCGAATCGGTTGCTGGAGAGAGCGTTGAAGTGAAGCAGCTATCAGGATGAACGTTAAAGCGGAGTGGCTGTGTTAATCAGTGTGCTGTCTAACTGGACACCCTTCAAGCGAACTATGGTTAGGAATCCCCAGTTCCTTCTATCAATCGTGTTTTCCAGGAGAGGTTGGGGTTCGGGAACAGCTTATCTGGTTGGAAACAACTACTTCTCTGATGTAGTGCGGTTGAGGGATGCAAATATGCCTTACATTGCGCCTTGAGGAAATATAGAATCTTACATGAATGTCTTGTCATACACTGCACGATTTTGTGGGCGAAGTCCCCAGAAATCATGTATATCCTTACAAGAAGAGAGTATTTGTGAACTCAGGGGGTTTTTTATTTTCTTCGCCTCGAATTTGGAGAAACCATTCCTAATCTTTACGTGTTATGAAATTGGGTTGTTGATTCCCTTCTACTGGCGTTCTGAAACAACGCTGGAGGAATGCAAGCTACTAATACTGGGAAGATGCAAGTATTAGCGCTGGATCGGCTTGGAAATGGTGCTGGATTGGCATGGCGTCGGCTTGGCGTGGCGCGGTATCAATTAAGTAGTCAAGCATATTCCAGGTCTGTAATCCATCGTTTCTCTTCCAATTTGTTTTCTTATGTTGGTGCATACCCTAGCCGTAGGTATGCCTTCCATAAATATGTAGAAATATTGTTCTTCTGAACTGGTGTAAACCTTAGCCGTTGGTATGTCATTCATAAACTTGTAGAAGTACTTGTTTTCTCTACGAATATCACCGTAGTAGTGTCGGCTTCCTCATGAATAGTGACTAGTAATCGTTATTATGCAAAGTAGGTACGTACGGATAGGTGACTGATTCCACGAAGAACTGGGCATTATTATTTCGCTGAGATCCAAAAGTTGCAGGCCGAGGTGACCGAAGGTCCTTTCGCGGACGTGGTCAAACAACAAGAAGCGGAGGTCGAAAGACTGTCCAAAGAGTTGGAGCTGAAACAGGCGCTCCTCTAAATGACGAAGGACGCCTTCTTCGATAAAAGCAAAACACCATTGAATGGCTTCCTTTGAATGCACTTCTGTCTTCTGAAATTCTTCTGTTTCGTTGTTTTTTTTTTGAAAGGCAAATGGAACACCTGGCTTATGGTTTTGATTTTCTGGATTGTTTATAGACAAGTGTTACCTATGAGGCTTTTGGATTATTATTTTGGATGAACTGTTTTAGGATGATGCAATTTTTGGTTATGATTGTAAGTAACACAAACATCCCAGGGAAGACATGAACGTTGCATGTCGGTAGATGACATGGGATGAAACATAACATGGCTATCGGTTTTTATCATTCCCGTGAAAACTTGAAATAGTAAACCATGTATTTTGTCTAGGCAAGACTTACTCGGTTTTTGGATATGCTAACGAAGAACGTGTCAGGTGCAAGTCCGACTTTCGTGGGAAACACCTTGATTGTGGAAAGTCCCTAGTCGTCCCTGATTCACTTGATAATCGAGTCTCCGATCCCTGAGCGGATAGTTTGATTTTAACCTCAGGGAAGTCCCCAGTCTCCCCTTGCCGCGTCAAAATAGATAATCGGGTCATCTGGTAACTGGGTCGTCGATCCCTGAGCGGATCGCCTACTTCGACCATCTTGATGTCTGGGTCGAAGCATGAAATCAATGGTCGAAAATTGACATTGTAACTGAAAGATCAATCTCCCACTGTGGTCGCCAATTATTTATGAGTGAAAATGGTTCATGCTGATTTTGGTAATTTCGGGTATGCGGGTGAGAAACGAATTTAAACCCTAAACAATGTACTGCAAGGGAGTACTTTAGATTCGAGAGATCAATCTATACAAGTCCGGCCTAAACCAAGAAATGGTCATCCCAGACTTGCTTCGGTCACAAAGTGGAGGAAAATGGGTTGGTTTTGGGGAGGGAAGCAAGGAAAGTGATGAGACCAGAATAGTTGATTTTGGAAGAGTAGTTGTGTTACTAAGACTTGTATCAAAAAAAATGGAAAGGCTAACAAATGATAATCTAGCAAGTATTTTCTGAGTGTTGTATGCCCTGACAGAACTTGTTGTTCGGTGGAAATAGGTAAGACCTATTTATACAAGTCGAAGTGAAACTTACTCTGGTCTCATTAAGGAATGGAAAAATGGGTAAGTAAATGGGAGGAGGTGGTAACGCATGGAATTGATGTTCCATGAAACCGTTAACGCATGGAATTTATGTCCCATAAAAGAGCGTTTCACCATTAACTCCCTGTATTTACTAACCGCCTCACCCTTATGACACTTCCTTATGACGGGCGTAGTGTACGCCGCACGCTGTAAACCGTCAAACCAATAACCAAATAGGATCCCCCAGTTTGTGATATGTGTTGATGTCTCGAATGTTTTTGTGGAAAACATGTAGCATGTTGTTGCGGCCTGGCAAGTCGATCTTGGGAGACTTGTTAGCTTGGCGACCTTCGACGGTCGAGATTTTGCATCTTAAGAGGAAAGGTAACCGTCGATCGTCGCACGCTTTCGTTTGTTGGTGGTCGTATGGGGAAGGCCAACATGGTGGCGTGGATAGGTTGGCATGCAATTGGCGTGGCATGGTGGCGCGACTAGGTTGGCATGCCATTGGCGTGGCATGGAGGCGCGACTAGGTTGTCATGCCATTGACATGTCATGGTAGGTTGGCATGGCATGCCTTGGCGCGGTTTGGTGTGACCAAACTATGGTTTTGGGTCAAAGGTTACCATGTGTTGTCTGGTAACCTTGGATGCCTAGGATTTGCTCCTGGGATTGAAGGGAAACCGTCGATTGTCGCACGCCTTCGTTTTGGTAGCCGCGTAGGGAAGGCCAGCATGGTTGCGCGGCTAAGTTGGCATTCCGTTGGCATGGCATGGTAGGTTGGCATCGCATGCCTTGGCGCGGTTTGGCGTGACCAAACTAGGGTTTTGGGTCAAAGGTTACCATGTGTTTTCTGGTAACCTTGGACGGCTAGGATTTTCTCCTGGGATTGAAGGGAGACCGTCGATTGTCGCACGCTTTCGTTTTGGTACCCGCGTAGGGAAGGCCAGCATGGTGGCGCAGCTAGGTTGGCACGCCGTTGGCATGGCATGGTTTGCCGTGGCCAAACTTAGGTTATCGTGCCAAAGGTTACCATGCGTCGTCTGGTAAGCTTGGATGGCTAGGATTTGCTCTTGGGATTGAAGGGGGACCGTTGATTATTGCACGCCTTCGTTTTGGTAGTCGGGTAGGGAATGCCAGCATGGTGGTGTGGTTAGGTGCGGTTGGCATGGTGGGGCCAAGGGTTTGGCATGGGCGCATGGTGCGGCTAGCTTGGCTAGGGCCAAGGCACGGTGCGGTTTGGCTTGGCATGGTGGGGCCAAGGGTTTGCCGTAGGCGCATGGTGCGGCTAGCTTGGCTAGGGCCAAGGCAAGGTGCGATTTGGATTGGCATGGTGGGGCCAAGGGTTTGTCGTGGGCTCATGGTGCGGCTAGCTTGGCTAGGGCCAAGGCAAGGTGCGGTTTGGCTTGGCATGGTGGGGCCAAGGGTTTGGCGTGACCAAGCTAGGGTTTTGGGTCAAAGGTTACCATGTGTTGTCTGGTAATCTTGGACGGCTAGGATTTGCTCTTGGGATTGAAGGGAAACCGTTGATTGTTGCACGCCTTCGCTTTGGTAGCCGCATAGGGAAGGCCAGCATGGTGGCGCGGCTAGGTTGGCATGGGGCCATGGCAAGGTACGTTTGGCATGGCGTGGTAAGTGAGGCTGGCATGGTTTGCCATTGGCACAACATGGTTTGCATGCCTTGGCGCGGTAGGTGTGGCTGGCATGGTTTGGCGTTGGCACAGGGGTGCGGTTAGCATGGTTGGCATGCCTTGGCGCGGTGGGTATGGCTGGCATGGTTTTCCATTGGCACATGCGGTGTGAGAATTAGGGTTTTGGCCTGTCAAAACCCTAATTAGCATTAAAAAAAGGTACCCTGGTAATTTCCTCGCAGACAAATTAAAGGTTCAATAAATGTGCTTGGCTTGGACATTATTACTCAAGTTCTGTGACGTCACTGTCTGACTAGGGTTTTACGATTTTACCCTAAGTTAAAAACCACCATCAACAACAACCTATAAGAGTTAAGCACGAAGATTTCACATACCACTTTAGATAACCAATAGTAAAACTGAAACTGCAAAGTAATTTAGTTTCAATATGTTATCCAGGAAACAATTGCCCGAAGCAATTTTCTCCTAATAGTTCAACAATTCGACTAAGATACTCAATCCCCTTGTTGAACCCGATTGACCAAAAAATTGATTTACGGTTCGAACACATACACAATCGGTTTATTCCACAAGACCAAAATAAAGATCAGAATTAACTTTATTTTTCTCATCAGGCTCTAATTATTCAAACAATAACTTAGACCTTTTGTTAGAGCATTGCTCGGTCGAACTCGCATGCGTTGCTATCTCAAGCATGTTTGTCAAAATTAGTGATCAAAACTATACGTCTTGATTTTTAGTTTACTTATGACTAAGTCTCTGTCTAGGATAGTTAAGTATAATTGAGCTCCAGACTCCATGGCGATTATCTTATGGGATGAACAAACTGAATTCTCCACTATGGGAAACAAAGCAAAATGAACAAATTGGGCTCCACTAGTGATTTTATTTATATAAATTATTAAGAGTTGGGTCCCACGAAATATTTACCTAATAAAAATAAATATTAAGAAATAAACCCTAAATATCTTAAACGGGTTTTGGAGAGAGAAAAACACTGGGGGTTTCTTCTTCCAACGCGGGCGTCATTGTTGTGGACGCCATCGTTATTGGGGATAGCGCGCCATTATAACTGACGCGCGTCTGTTGTTGTGACTCGAAGTTCAAACCATCGAATCTGTTCATTTGAACATCCTTTTTCTTGATTTGTTCATTCCATAGTGGGAGCAAAATGAACAAATGTTCATACCATAGGAATTGCTCTCAGACCCAACCTTTTCATAACAAAATAAGCGAATTTAATGCTGTACCCTTCACTTAAATAATATTTATATAATAGCTTCTATGATGAGGACACCTGTGATTAAAATGAAAATAGTAAAATAAAAAAAAAAGAATCATCTCCCGTCACCACCACACTCTCTGTACACTGTTCAACCATTTCTACCCACCAAATTAGTTTGTCTATTCATCAGTTTCTAAGGCAGAGTAGGCATTTGACACTGAGAAACCTTTTCTCATAATCCCAGTGTCTGTCATCCCGTATTGTACCCTTCCAAAGTGCGAGAATTATTAGGATCACCAATTACCTGCAATAAGTGCACCGCATTTGCAACCTCATTTTTTTTTTAGACTTCTAGCAAATTTCAGATCCCAAGCTCACTCAGCAGACACCATATCCTTCAACACTGCATATTTGTTTTTAGAAAGTCTAAACAAATCAGGAAAGAGCAATTTGAGAGCTTCGGCGTGTGAAACCAGCAGGAAAGGATGTTGAAAGAGGGGCCCCTGCGAAACCAGAAAAAATCCATATTAGAAATTATACTTGAAATAATTTATTTATTTACGTTAATCTATGTGAAGCTGCAAGCATAATCTGCAGATATGTTTATTTTTCAACATACGATCAAGTGTTTTCAACTTGTAAAATCATAAAAGACTTGCACAAGGCCTCTAGACATTAACGAGCTAAAAGTAACATAGTAAACCGCCCAAGTTCTTGATGTCTTTCAAAAGAAAAGACCTCTACAATCTTATACCAAACTAACTGAATGCTTACACCTAAATCCGGACATGTAGAAACCATATTCATCATCTTGTAGTGAATGATACACATAAATAAATGCAGAAGATAATAAACCAATTGAGAGATGAAACAAACCCTACCCTATCAGGCCATGAGCTAGATTGTTGTCGAAAGATGCAATGTAGAAATATAAGAACTACCTAGTGAAGCTTTAAGAGTTACTGATGCACCTGAAACTCTTATTTGATATGAAATTAAACTAATCATGGTTCATGCATTTTTGTTTCTGATCATTAGGCACTAATATTCGTACAGAAACATATTAGTTTTTTAGTTGATTTGTTCTCTGATATCAGACACAGTAAACCTAGAAATTCAAGAATCATTTGTGTGGGTGATATTGGACCTTTTGAAATGGGAGATTATGTAGACATGTGCTTTAGATGTATTCACATGTTAGGTAAGGGCATAAGGCAGCAGAAATTGTTATCTGAAGCGTGATCCAAAGATGTTAGATTCTGCCTTACACACTATAAAATCCATTCATGGTTTGAACCTTGGATAAAATTACGATCAGAGATAACCAGTGAAAAGGTAGCTTATACTACGTCAGAGCTGTGTAGCTCACTAGATTGTTAAACGAATTATGGACTAAATGGTACTAGGAGTACATCTCATCCATAAGAGCCTGTAAAGGTTCCTAATGACCTCAGGTAGTCAACTTATCATCTATACCACATATTCATGCATCAACATAGTTACGGGCAGATTTAAATCACACCATCACAAGACTAATCAGCTTATCATTCATCTGACGTGCATTTTTCATTTAGGTTCTCAATTCTCAGTAATGTATAGAACATTAGAACTACCAAAGTATTAGTTTTTCTAGGATTTGTCTCTACTGATTTTCATAAGAAATCATGTTATAGATGTAGCCTATCCCTAACAATTTTCCACTGCAGAATCAAACACGCTGAATAATTTAAACAGAAACACTGTTACGTTTGAGAAACATACCCGTTGATCAAGAATCTTTACGACCACCAAGAAGAAATCATTATCAACTTTCTTGACATCTTGGACGCCAACAACAACCTCCTTTTTCATCCTCAAAGCCTTGGGAGCAAAATCCGACCCACGGTCAGTTACAAACCATGCTTCTTTAAACAACTTGACATAAACATCACTCAACATTTGGGAGTAGCTGCATGTATCTCACAACTGATCCCCTTGAGCTGTCATAAAAATATGTGAAAAGCCAAAAACATTATAAGAATTAAGAAGTATGATGATGGATATGATACATTTAGTGCAAACAACAGAAACGGCCAAGGATAGAAACTAAGAATTAACTACGCTTTAAATGGTGCTACAGGTAATTGAATTATGCTGAAGAGTCTAAATCTCAAAGAAAAGCATGATGTCTCAACGTTTTTTTATTTCCTTTGCAGTGTCCTAAATTATGACCAAGCATCGGCGACGGATATTATTAGGCCTAGAGGCGTCTAGACTCTAGACACATGGTCCCCTTAGACTTCATTGCAATTTGCAATTTGCAAATAGCCATAGCATGCTGCCTCTACACGATCATTCCATTTAAACACCTATGCTAGTACGCAAAGATTCCACTATTGAGGATCGTTAGAAAACAACGAAACCTAATATTCACGTCTTTGCTTCAAGTTCATCCTTTGAGGGTTTTGCCAAGTCTTGGAATTAATGGTAAGAAAAAACATACCTAATGGTTAAACCCACTCAGTATTTAGTATCAGATATAATAAATCTATAAATCCAAAACTCATCTGTGTGGGTGATGTTTAAGATCACTAGGAAACATACCTTCAAAAAGCACTCTTCAATTGATGAGAGTGGTTTTTATTCTAAATCAAGTGCTCAACTCAACATTGTAAGTCTGTACTTTTTCCTATTCTTTTTAATGGCAACACTTTGGGAGCTTCTCTTCAAATGAGCAGGAAGTCCTAGCATAGAAGATGGATGGCCAACAGATGTTCTACCTTTTTTAGCAGTCCATTTCAA
This sequence comes from Papaver bracteatum, assembly GCA_023529315.1. Classification (NCBI taxonomy): domain Eukaryota; kingdom Viridiplantae; phylum Streptophyta; class Magnoliopsida; order Ranunculales; family Papaveraceae; genus Papaver; species Papaver bracteatum. The sequence goes on from JAJJWX010001841.1 coordinate 132,928, forward strand.
GGGTAAATTCTTTACGATGTTGGAAACACCATTAGAACTATCCAACTCAACTGATCTCTGAATTTGGTCCAACATCTGGTTGGCCCATGCAAGTGACTGATCAAGTGCAACTGAATCGTCCATGGGTTTTTGCCACAAACTGAGAATGATTGATCTGAATGACTGAAATGACATTGAAGGCTGATGATCCAGGCCATTATTACTACACACCATATTCACCTTTATCACATGCTTGCAAAGGTTTCCTTGCAATGACCACGAACAGTCACAAAGAGAGAAATCTGACCCCGGATTCCACACTATATGTGTCTGACTAGGGTCTTTCTGACTAATGACCTTGGCAAAGAGGCGATCTTTGTCGTCGAAGATAACTGCATTTTCCGGAATTTGCGAAGCTCGATGCCATGAAGATGATGCAATGTAATCCTCCTTGACAGTTTGAAAAGAATCAATTTCATCAGAGTAGCGGTCGAACCAGTAGCTTGGGTGTAATTCAGTGTTCAGCTTGTGGACTAACCAATCTACTCGTTGCAGTGATCCTAGATGGGAATCATCATACAATATACGCTTCAGCTTCAAATGGTAGCCTTCAATGGCACCAGAAGCCTCCTGGCTGGCAAGCGGAAGAGATCTCATAGTTGCGAGCCACATTTCTATGTACAGCAAAAATAAATTATAAGGTTAATAAAATCTTAGGGACCCAATTATAATATATCCCCAACATACATGATGAAAGAGGAAAAGAATTTATCTAACCAATCTTAGGGACCCAACAGGCCTTAAAGTATGGCACGAAGGAAGTTTGGTCAACAAAATCTTGAATGAATTCCTCCATTACATCTACAGGATCAACACCTCCCCATATGCTGTAGGCAATTCGCCCAAGACGTTTGAACATCTCCCGCTGGACTTCGAAGTTATGACATCTCTTGATAATGTTTCGGAGCCATGATCTGCGGACACGCCAGATAGAGAAAAGGACAGGACAGCAAAATATTTCCCTGAAACATCAGTCAACAACAAAATCAAGGTCTGAAATTGTGACCTACAAAAGAATAGGTTAAGCCTTACAGCACTAGGTTATTACGTTTTATACTAAAACACAGTAGGAGCCTCATTTTTGAATTGTTCACAACGCACAAGAAGAGGATCCAATGATAACACAGGGATTAGCATACTTGAGAATCAGTCGTCCCTAAATTTGTATCCCTTCAATCAATGCTTCGGATCGCAAACTAATAAAGGGTTTATTTGTCTCTCAAAATTTTATATAACGAGCTTCTCATGCTTTTCAGCTGAATACAGGTATAGTCTATGTTGTACAAGGCATCACCTAGGCACAGGTTAGGCGCCTTAGCGGGAGTTTAGGTGCCTACGCGTCCTTTATCTAGGGTTCTTTGTTAAGCTAATTTACTAACCTAAAGGTCCTAAACCCTAAAATCTAAATATGCGGTGCTCACTTCTTTTACCAAGATTAAAGTCCCACTAATTTGACTTTTGAGTAACATATTATCTAAATTAGGGTTTCTAGTTAGAAAACAATGTATGACTAGCGCCACAGCTCCATATTTTATAACCCAAGGCCACAAATAGCATATGTTACACAGGTAAAAACCAAAAAATCTTGCCTGATTGGATCCATTTCTGCAGCCGCATCATCAATCATAAACCCATTGATCTTCCAAGCAGAGTCTATTGAACGAGCTCGATCAACAAGAGCTTTCATCCATTTGGATACATCTTGCTTGGCAAAGCTACGTGTTATTACCCAAGCAACTGGAAGGGCATGATGCCTTGAGTCAAACACAAGAAGTGTACACAAAGGATACTGCCACAACAATAATCACAATCAATAAAAAGATTAGATCACACGCTTGTATTAATACCAGGGGCATTGTAGACAAATCACATATTACTCCCTACCTTTAACTTCTTGAGGCCAAATGTTGAATCAGCAGCCATGAGACTGTGATGTCCAAAACGGATCATTTGTTGCAACTGCCACTCTGTCTGAATCCCTAAGATGAATGAATCTGTATCTGATGCATCTTGATATATAAAAGTTGATTTCTTGTTCTTCTCTACCCATAATTTGATACTAACTTGATCATCAAGATCCAACTCATGTGTTGACCGTCTGATAATGATCCCCATTTTACGGACATACTCTGATGCTGACATACTAACTTTGGAATTTGAACCACAGTAGCGTTGAACACTTTCAATGTGATTCTGCAATATATTCTCCTCAGGGATGCCCAGATAGATCAATGCCATTGTTTGTTGTTGGATTTCATCACAAATATATGGAACTGTTTTAGCACCAGGACCTATAGCATCTCGGTCTAGTGGGCCATGGCAAACAAATCCAGCCTTGTTCACATGTTGACGTCTATCATTGTATATAAGTAGTGCAGCTGATGGACGAGCATATAAACGCTTCACTATGAAATTGCAAGTACATCCCCTCATTGATTGAGGTCTAGCAGCTCGATTTCTAGTGTTTATTCGATATCTCCTGCTAGGCAGTATCTCTCCGCCCTCTCCATAATTTTCTGGACCAAATGAGCACCAGTATCTGCAGGGAAATGAAATGACCCTTTAATTCAAGTAGAGCATCTATCATTTGTGAAGATAATATTATCCCGAAAATACCAATACAAAAGAGTTTTCTCTTGACATGTGGGAAGAACGCCTGATGGCACCAAAACCAAGAAAATATATATTCTTTCGTAACAACTGTCTCCTAATGAATGTCAAAGGGATAAAACACTGTCAGTTTCCTAGGACCTTGAGTGCCGAACTAGGTACACATGTTAAAACAAACATATGTGCCCATTCAATTGTTACACATAATCTTTCTTTCAAAATGCAACTCACTGCACACAATTTAGCTTCACCAGGGACTATCCAGTGCTACAGCAAACATTGAAAGAAAAATGCTCGGTATTGAACCATGAAAACACACAAAGAGAAGAAATGAGGTTCACTACTTACAGGCGATATTCAAGATATTCATCACTCTTGTAACTAGTCAAACTCCCTCTGGTACGCTTTCTTCCTTTCTCAATATGAAACCGTGTCGGAAATTCCGCGATAGAACACTCGCCAATTATGAATGAATCAACTCTTTCATATGGAATAAGTGCTACATCATCATGGTGCTCTGAAGTTCCATATTTGGTCCAAGTAAGATCAGCAGATGTGAATTCCTCCTCTGGTGGATTTTGTAACTTAATATCTTCAATTGATTCTATTATCTCCATCAAATCTGCTTTAAGAAAACAAGAGGAATTGTTGATTAAATCAAAAATGAATTCAAAGTATTCGAGAAAATCTCTAATCCAAATAACCTTTTGTGTAATCGAGGAAAACTAACCTGTTTTCGAATGCCAAATTGGATAAGTTTTCAAATTAGGGTTTTGTTTCCCGGGGAGAGGTTTTTAAATAAAAAAGGAACAGATTTTCTGCATATGAAGCATTTCTTAAACCCTAACTTATTCTGCAAAAAAAATCTTGTAACCAAATGCCCTGATTTCCCACAAAGACCTTCCTTTAGAGAACCCGCTCGGGCCTACCTATTTAGTCAACATTCCGTTGACCAAAGACCGTTTGGGATTGTTACATTCAGAAACTTCATGTCAAGGGATCGTTGGTCGGTACCGATTCATCGAATCTTTGCCGAATAATTCGCGAAGGATTCCCGCGTAAAGCGGCGTCCAAATATAACACTACCTAAATTAGACTAAGGGTGCTAATCTAGCAGCTAGATTAGCCATCCACGTTAGATAGAGCAACCTCCTAAGTCCTATGGTAGTTCTAATCTAGTATACTAGATGCGCTGAATTATTCAGCGAAAAGTAGATTAGGAAGCTGCGTTGAATTATTCAGCGAAAGGTAGATTTAGGCTCAACGCAACTAATCTCATCCGTCAGATCAAAAAATAAATCTAGATGCGATGAACCATTTAGCGAAAAGGTGATTTTTGATGTGCCGAACCATTCAGCGCAACTATCTCGCTACTACTTCACATGCGAGCAAATGCTAGGAGAGAGAACTAGTGTTAAAAAATATACAAAAAAAAAATGGACGACAACAATTTTTGTCTAATCTAGCAGCTTAATCTAGCCCAAAGGACTTAGTCTAAGTCCTATAGTGATTCAACGCAGCTTCCTAATCTACTTTTCGCTGAATGATTCAGCGCATCTAGGGCTGCACAAGAACCGTCCCGTCCCGTGGAACCGTACCGATACTATCCCGGAACTGCGGTCAGATGGGACAGGTACAAGTACCAAAAACTGGTACCGTTCCTAGAGTAGGTACAAGTAACGGTTCTAAGCTATTATAGTCACATCCCGTCCTGTAGTACCGAGGATCAGTAGAGGAAGAATAATCTCATTTCAGTATCGATATGATTTAAGTTCGTCTCAAAGATGTTTTTACTATTTTCTTAACTCATCGTTCAAGTTTTCCATTTTACTGGTCTGAAACTGGTGCCAAAGGGACATATTTGGATCCAAGGAGACAACATCTATAACTCACAAGATTCACGCGAATTTGGTCCTGTTCCATACGGTCTTATTCAAAGCAAGGTGTTTTGTAGGATGAGTTTTCTTTTGTTTGTTATGTAAGCATGTTTATTGCGCTGATTTAATTTGATTTGCGAATGTGCTGTTGATCAGACTTCATATACAAATTTTATATGGATATTAGTTATATTCAACATTGTTTTGGACTTACATTTCCTCCCCCGACTGCACCCATTTAGACAACCTTATTAACCTCACAGCATCCATCACTGTCCCAACTACTTAACTCTTTCAGTCTTGTTGCCAAATTCTCTCTGAATACTGTAATAGGTTCACCACATCTACTGTCACCATCATGTCCACCAACAACGCAACCTTGGAGTAATTTTTTTTCTTACGTATAATTCAACGTTGTGATGTCATCTTAACTTGGAATTGTTACAATAGGAAGTGATTTTGGTATTTTGTGGTTCCCAAACATTTTAGTCGGTAGTTTTGATTCTTTTGAATTGGAAGTGAAAGCTTGTGAAAACTACTGAGAAGGAAAGTTTTATTTCATAGAATTGTAATGTCATGAACAGACTGTTGTTATTACAGGGTATATACAGAAACTGTATAAGTACACACGTGACAGAGAAGTGTGTGATAGTAAGACTTTACTCAAACATACTTGACCTGACTATTCTAATATACCCCCGCAAGCTGATACTGACTAATCAGTAAAGCTTGAAAAACAAAAAATAAAGAAGAAACAAGTTTTCTGAAAAAAGAGCAACTACACAAACTGAGTTGTAGAAGTACTTGCTACACCAGAGGAGCTAGAGCCAAGTAACCTTGCCAACAACTTGGAGAAGATTGGATATCAAAGACCCTTTGTGAATAAATCTGCCAACTGCTCTTCACTTGCAATATGATGAACCTGGAAGAAACCATCCTCCACCAGTTCTCGGACTGTATGATAATCCACCTCTACATGCTTGGTCCTAGCATGAAAAGTTGGATTAGATGCTAAAGCTATTGCACTTGTATTGTCACAGTACAATAAGATTGGATAATTAATAGAAATATGTAAATCAGCTAGTAAATAAGATAACCATTGAAATTCTGCAGCAGCAGCAGCAGTTAAACATTTGTACTCTGCTTTAGCATAGGATCTTGAAACAGTCAGTTGTTTCTTAGAAGATCAAGAGACAAGTGAAGAACCCATAAACATTGCATAACCAGAAGTTGATCTTCGTGTATCAGGGCATCTAGCCCAATCAGAATCTGAATAACCCTTCAAAGAATGAATGTCCCCAGCTTTCAAAGAAATACCACACCCTAAAGTACCTTTGAGATATCTTAATATCCTCTTAACAAGCATTAGATGAACATCCGTAGGTGCATGCATGAATTGTTAAACGTAATTAACACCAAAACAAATGTTTGGCCTAGTATGAGTAAGGTACTGAAGACTACCAACTAAAGTTCTATACTCAGCAGGATCTTGTAATAAAACACCATCATGAATAGAGGCTCTGGAAGATTTGACCCCCGGTGTGTCACAGGGCTTTGAGTCTAACATATTAGATCTAGACAATAAGTCAAGCGTATATTTATTCTGTGTAAGTAAAATCTCAGAAGTAGTTCTACAAGCCTCAATACCTAAAAAATATTTCAACTCTCCAAGTAGTTTCATTGCAAACTCGGCATTCAAAGATTTAATCAGAGCATCAAGTAAAGCAGAGGAACTACCAGTTAAGAGAATATCGTCAACATATAATAAAAGTACCATCATGTCAGAAGTTGTAGTAAACACAAACATGGAATTATCACTGACAGATCTTTGAAAACCATAAGATAGTAAAAAATAACTGAATCTATCATTCCAAGCTCGCGGTGCCTGCTTAAGACCATAAATACTCTCCTTCAAATGACATACATGATTAAGAAAATAAGGATTAACAAACCACGGAGGATGTTCCATATAAACATCTTCATTTAGGAAACCATGAATAAACGCATTCTAAACATCCAATTGAAGAACATGCCAATGATGAGTAACAGCAAGAGTTAATACTACTCTTATAGTTTGAGGTTTTACTACTGAACTAAATGTCTCACTATAATCAAGACCATCTTGTTGATCATAACCTTTCGCAACTAGCCTATATTTAAAGTCGATTAACAGAACCATCTGAATTCAATTTTACCTTATAGACCCATTTACAACCTAGAATGTTCATATGAGGTTCAGGTAAAACATACTCTCATGTATCATTATCCATTAATGTAGTATTCTCTTTTTTCATAGAAGCCATCCACTTGGGACATTTGGATGCAGACTTTAACCCTTTTGGCTCAGAAATATCAGTTAATAAGGAAGAAGAGAAGGCATAGGAAACAGGATGAGGAGAAGAATAGTTCACAACATAATCAATAAACTGTTTAGGCTTAGAGATACCTCTCTGAGATCGAGTAACAATTTGATTTGTAAGAGATATTGAATCAGGAGGTAAAACAGAAGAAGATTCTACAAGAACTGACTTAGAAGGTGAAACAGACGAAGATTCTATAATGGAGTCTGAAATTGAAAAATTATGAGATTGAAGATAAAACTGAGATTCGTCAAATTTTACATTTCTAGAAATATGTAATTTCCTGGTCAGAGGATCAAAACATTTATAGCCCTTATGTAAAGGACTATTTCCAAGAAAAATACATTTAACCGATTTAGGAGACAACTTGTCTAGTCTAGAAAGACCAAGATAAGGAAAACAAATTGTACCAAATACTCGAAGTGTAGACAAATCAGGATTATTATCAAAAAGAATTTGATATGGAGACTTAAAGGATAAAACAGAAGAAGGAGTACGATTAATTAAATAAGTAACTGTAAGAAAAGCATCATACCAATAAGACTTGGGACAAGAAGCAGTTATCAAAAGCGTGTTACCCATTTCAGTGATATGTCGATGTTTTTGCTCAGCCAAACCATTTTGTTCAGGCGTGTTAGGACAAGAAATGCGTAAAACAATACCAGCAGAGTCAATAAATTGTTTAAATGGTCCTTTAACAAGTTCTGAAACACCATCAGTTTGAAAATGTAAAACTTTGGTGGAGAAAAGATTTTCAGTAAGATTTTTAAAATGAGAAAAACATTGTATTGCATCTGATTTTAGCTTCATTAAATAAATCCAATGAAATCTGCTAAAGTCATCAACAAATACAAGATAATATCGTAAACCATTTAAGGAGGCAACAAGTGCCGGTCCCCAAACATCGCAATGAATAAGAGATAAAGGAGATAAAGCGTGTGACTCAGAAAGAGTAAAGGGAAATTTCTTGATTTTTTCAAGCTCACAAGAATGACAAAAATTATCAAAAGAACCAGTAGAAAGAACAATCTGATTTGTAAAATGTAAATGTTTAAAAAATTTCTTAGAAGGGTGGCCTAGCCGGCTATGCCACAAGTTAGGAGAAGCATACAGAGAAGTGACAAAACTACAATGACTAGGAGACATGGAAGTAGGCAAATGAGCAATGGGATAAAGATTGTTAACTATGTTTCCATGAGCCAAAAGTGTATCATCATGCATATTTCTAATCTCATAACCAAAAGTATCTAGTCTAAAATAGCACCAATTGTCTTTAGTAAACTGACCAACTGACAACAAATTTTGTTTCATTTCAGGTACAAATAGTACTTTGTCTAATGTAAAACCAGTGTCTGAGGTTTGTAATTGAGTACTACCAGTGTAAGAGATAGGTAAAGACTCACTGTTTCCTACGACAACTTGCTCCTTGCCAGTATAAGAAGAAGTACTTCGCAAAATGGTAGAATCCCTAGTCATATGAGATGTAGCCCCGGAGTCAGATAACCAGTGAGTAGAAGTACTTGGATCATCAGAGATTGAAGCAGCATTCACTTGAAACCCCGAAAAATCTTGCTCTAGCTGACCCACGGAAGGAGATTCGGAACACTGAGTAGCCACATTAGCAGTAGAAGTATTTGCTTTGGTGGTGCATATCTGAAGAAACATCTACTGGCATAGTGACCAGTTTTCCGACAAATCTGGCAAACAACTTGATAGAAATCCACAGTAGGTATTCGAATATTTCCATCACCAGAAGTATGTGAACCAAAACCAAATTGAGTAGTGATATTCTTGAATTGAACAGTGGAATTAGAATCCTTATTCTTGTTCTTGTTACCATTGTGCATATTTCTTTCGTAAAAAGCAGATGCATTCTGAGAATCAAAAGCACTTTACTGTTCTAGTTGTTGATAGTTAAGCCATTGTTCATGATTCAACAACCTAGCTTTAATTTCAGCAAAATTAAATAGAATCTCTCTATTATATGCAAATATGACAAAATTGTCATAATCTCTCCCTAACCCATTCAATATAATCATCATAAGATCAGATTCACTTACTTTCTCTCCTATATCAGCAAGAGAATCAGCTATTGATTTAATTAAATGCGATAAGCAGTAATTGACAGATTTTCTCGCTTCAAGTTATGTATCTGATTACGTAGAAGGATTTTCCTAGAAACACACTGGCTTCTAAAACTTGTTTCAAGAAATAACCAAATTTCCCTAGTAGTTGAAAGACCGAGTACATCACCAGAAATAGTAGAAGTAAAAGTAGCTTTAAGACAGCTTACCACAAATCGATCAATTTTCCTCCATAATACCCATCTAGGGTTTTGAATCATAACACCATCATAATGAATATGAGTCGGTGGTTCTTGCACTTCCCCATAAACATACCCATATAGATCAATTGATATCAAAATTAACTCAAACTGATCCTTCCATAGCAAGAAGTTTGTGTAATCTAACTTGAGAGATACAAAATTAGTGATATTTGTGAAAGGTAATGTGAAATTGAGAGAATCAGCAGCAGCGGAAGAAGTAGACATATTTTGAATTGGAATTGCTTGTTGTCTTGTTTTCCTAACCATAGAAAACAAAGGAATCAAAAATTGATCAAGAACAGAGATCAAGATTGACGATCAGCAAAAACCTAATCAGAGTATTGAAAAATATTGAGAAAAATTGTTGAAAAGAATGATATAGATCTGATGAATATTAGAAGAAATTTTAAGAAAACGGATCAAGAAAATTTGTTTTGATTAATGTTGACTTGGATCATAGCCGAATGATGCCATGTGAAAACTATTGAGAAGGAAAGTTTTATTTCATAGAATTGTAATGTCATGAACAAACTGTTGTTATTACAGGGTATATACAGAAACTGTATAAGTACAAACGTGACAGAGAAGTGTATGACAGTAAGGATTTACTCAAACAGACTTGACCTGACTATTTTAATAAAGCTTACCTTTGTTAGCCGCTCTTTTTGATAATTAATAGGGGGAAAGCCACTTTTACTAGAGGGAAAGTTGAATCGGTCTGAGATATTTGACTTCTAGTCATTGTTGGGTGGATTTTATAAAAAAGCTTTCCCTCAATCAAAAAAGAATTTTTGGAGTTTAGATTCCCGCATCACTGACCTTGAAACATGCGGATCGCATGAGAACTTTGTTACATGATCTGTGTAAAGGTTATACTCAAACAGGACGTACGGGAGGAGGATGCTGATTGTCGAGATGATGCAGATGAAACTGGTTGCCGACACATTTTGCACATTTTTCATTTTTCGGCTACAGTGTAAAACTCAAACTATCAAGCTTATCTACATGAGGTATCTAGTCTGCAATAGAGTTTTGTTACTTTCCCGAACCTTGTCCCCCTGACAACTACAAGAATACAAAGTCCTTCTAGAATCTATTATAGTCTTGAAGGAGAAAGCAACAAGGAGTGTTAAAGAATCAGAAACTGGAACAGATCAGTAGTGACTAAACAAGGAGTGTTAAAGGAGATCACGATATATGCCATATTGAAGAGCAATGGTGAGCTACGACTAAACAACCACGATGGTAACCCCGGCGGACAATGAACTGAACACAACTAGGGATATGACCAAATAATACGTGTCTAACCAACATACTTCAGATTTTTAAGATAACATAGAAGACATTTTACTTGAAGTTCAACTTACAAATGGTCTTTAAAAGCATCAGGGACCTCTTACAGTAAAAAGTTTATACATTATTATTATTATTATAAATAATAATTTTTAATTTTTAATTTTTAATATTATTACATTAAATTAGTTGGAAGCCTGACAAGCTAGGCTCCAACGACATACTACTACATTAATTGAACATGTCATACTACTACATTAATTGAACAGGTTGTTGTGCTAGCCTACCAGCGAGCCTCATGGGTAACCTTGCCAAGGGGAGCCGAAGTGGGAGGGGGGCGAGATTGTGTCATAAGGGGGGCAAACTAACACTACCTTCCATGTTAATTCCTGCAATATTACGCCATTGGGGACTTGAACCTGGGACCTCCTGGAACGCATGAAACTTCGGGGAACGAGAATGAACAGCTGAGCTAGGGCCCGTTATTATTATTATTGTTATTTTTTTATTATTTTTGTAAAAAGTTTATAGATACTCCTTATTGAAATCTACCTACTTGCATAGTTTCTACAAATCGGCTCTTACTGATATTACAAAGCTAAGGCACAAGAGAAAAGCTCCCACATGCATGTAAGGCCCTTGATTATTGTATCTTTGAAGTAAATATGCCGTTAAAAATAATATGAATCAACAATGCTATACTTCATGGTAAATTTAATGTACTTACATGAGAAGATCGGGTTATCTGGACACTTCGAACCAAAGATTATACAGGACAAAGTTGTCTTGCAGACGCTATTAAAAAGCAAAAATCAAGTTTTTGACGGGGAAAGCTTATTTTAAATCCACCCAATATTGACTAAAGGTCAAATAACCTAGACCGAGGTCAACTTTCCCTCTAGTAAAAGTGGCTTTCCCCCTATTAATTATTCTCTTTTTGTCGATTTGGTTTTGCTTTCAAGATTTTTTGCTTTGTTTTTTTTTTTTATATATATGCTACGTGTAAAGAACCGGTCTCATCCCGTCCCGTACCAAGTTAAACAGGTAAAGGTCCCATCCCGTCCCGTACTGCACGGGTATAGATACATGTACAATGTACAGGTACCGGCCATAGGGAGGTACATGTACTGACCTAGGCAAAAACCCGTACCGTCCCGTCCCATGTGCAGCCCTAAGCGCATCTAGTATGCTAGATTAGAACTACCATATGACTTAGGAGGTTGCCTTAGCTGACGTGGACTGCTAATCTAGCTGCTATATTAGCACACTATAGGACTAAGCCTTAATTGGGGTGTCCAAGAAAAAACAAAATAGGGTCATTTGGAAGTAGAATTCATAGCACCTTAGCTATAAAGTTGTTGTAATGGCTAAACTGCCCCTGATTAATTAGTACTTATTAACTTGTTTACTTTAATTAATATACTTAGAGTAATTAGTTCAATTATAATTTATGAAATCTTGCTTTGGTTAGATTTACTTATGGATTTCGTTGGAAGAAGAAAAAAATTGAGAAAAAAAAATTTGCTTTTGAAAATTTGGTAACGAAAATGGATCTAACCAAACACTTCTAAAAAGGAATTGCACAGCTGCAATTTGTTGTTTCAATTCTCCAAATTAGGGACGAAATTAACCTTTTATAAATGAAAGTATGAAAAGTCGCAAGCTCAACTGTAACTAACATGGCGACCAAGAATAATCAGCATGTTGATAATAAAACATGACAACGGCCAAATGAGATTTTCCATACAGAGAAAAAATGTTATAAATGCATGACAAGTCGGCAAGGTGTTTATTACGTAAATTGCCGACTAAACAAAGGTCGTCACCTTTGTGTTTTACAGAATGACGATCTTGGTACTTATATTAATTATATTTTGGTCGGAGTCGACGGTACTATGCAAATGAAACACAATGAAGATCTTGGCTTAGTCGGAAAGTTATGCAATTATAATATCATGTATACCTTGGTTTATACCCAACAAAAGTGAAACTCAAAAGATGTTATCCACTTTATTTATGCAATATTGTTTAGTACATCGGTAAGTATATAAAATTTAATTCACTTTCGCATACACTGCGAATGCACTTAGCATGTGCACCGAGTCTTTTAACCCCTAAGTGACCCTTGTGGACGAGTTATAGTCTCATGAGGGTTTACATAGAGATTTACCTACAAAATCTACTCAAAATCTATTATTATAAGTCTTAATCTTCATCGGAAGAATCTTCCTCCCCATCAAGGAATCCCGACACTTGGTCCGGTGCATACTATGGAATTTTATCCTTCATGAATTGATAGATTTATTTCATCAAATATGAAAGCTTATCCCTTTTCGTCCGAGTAGTGCGATTTTGTGAACTCCTCCTACACACACAAAAATAAAAATACAACCAAACTTTATTAGTGTTGAAGATCAAACAACTTAGCTTATGTAAAACATACTCGAAAAATACTTACAAATTCTCGGATCGACAAGCCTAGATAACTACAGTTAAAGGCACACAAGCTAAGTTGCAATATTTATAACTAACATAAGTACGTTAATCACACACTTGATTTGATCTCGTAGACTAGTTCGGATTCGAAGTTAATCTACATACCAAATATACATCTTGTTTGAGTAATTTTCTTGATGGTGCTTGTCTGTATTAGATTACACAAGGTGTGTCTTTCATAGGTTGATATCAAAAAGATTGTGTTGCACTTGTTACCCTCGTCATTCACATAGACAAATATGTCTTGAAGAAACTGGCTTTTTTTCAACTCCTTATTTTGAAATTTTTGATCAACCGCTCTTTGCTTCTCGAGGTCATCTGATGTTTCATAAACTCCTTCATGTTAAAACCTTCAAAGCCTTGTTATTTCTTGAGATAATTTTCTTGTCAGTCTTACATTGTTTCTCACTATGTTTTCTATTATTAGTGTCATTTAGTAGCAAAACTATGAACCTAATTAGAGGTGGGCTTGGTTATTTTTTAGCCCAGGCTTAAGCCTAAGTTATACATAGAATTTTGGACCAACTAGTTTGGATGGTGGAGAAGAAATCTTTTGGGGCTTTTGAGGGGGGACTTGATCCAGGGGAAGCAAGTCCTTAGTTCCACCTCTGGCATCATTTACATTTAATTTAGAACATGGTTTTGCTATTATAACTGGTGAAGAACAAGGATTAGGTGATCTGTCAGGTACTTGATGATTATTTGTTAACAACTCTGGATTATATGTGGGCAACACTTTTAAAAATATATATGGTAACAACTCTCAAATGCGATTTTATTTCCGAATTTGTGTTGCCAAATATAAATATAAATATAAATATATATATATATGGTAACGACACTTTATTTCTGCATCAGCATCAACACCACCACTCTCCCAGTTTTGAGCGTCTTGCATTATCACATCGACATATAAGGCTACTTCCCTATTGATTACAACGAAGAGACCTGACAACCCAATTGGATCCCAATCATTGATGTTCATGGGTTTTCATAATATTTGTGAAATATGTTTTCCCACATGGTGCTACCTTGTTGCTGTGCAATATTAATACAATCTTGGGTAAAAAAAAAACATAATTCCGACAAATATATTCATCTTCAGTGATAGTAAATTGTGAACCCCGAAATTTGTTACTTTGGCTCGATTGAGATTGACATTTAGAAACCATATTAACGAAAATTAGAAAATTATGAAGTGTAGAGAAAGTATGAGCATTGTATTTTGTTTTAGATTTGAAGAAACGTGAGTGAGAAATTGAGAAATCTAGAGAAGATTTAAGTTAAAATGAGTTTAAAATTGAGTATTTATAGGGGTTAGATTGGTGACTGTTGGATGATGAACCACTGAGCAACTATCGTTGCATCGAGCGACAATAACATAACCGTTGGCTTTAAAAGAAACATCAAGCAGTATAGTGATCATAGACCGATAAAGTCTTTATCGATCTGTAGAAAATATATCGCACCTAGCTAAGTGTTATACTTACCATTTAGGCAGTTTTGTTTGTCACTTTTCTATATACCCATAATGGGCGCAAAGGTGGTAAATTGAGAGTTCTGCTCACATGAGTACGACTACGAAATATAACCAACACATTGGGTGCCTTAATAAGAATGGTAGCTCAACTACTATGACCAAATATAACCAACACATATGGTTCCCTTATAAGAAAGGTAGCTCAACTAATATGACTAAGACCGGTTTCTACAGATAAACCCCAACTTTTATTCATATATATTAATTTGTGTCTATGCCACATAACATTTTACATTTAGTCCCTTAAAGTCCACGCATGTTTATAGATATTTTTTTTTAGTCCCCCGGGACTTTATTTTCTGGTTCTGTCACTGTGTGTGATAGTATGTGGGGGTCATTGACTATCTGCTTGTACACCTAGCTGAAGCCAATTTAGGAGATTAGTTCCCCATCCAACTTCCTCATTAATATTTCTTCTCAGGTTTGCAATATTATCAAGCACCATGATTTGCATCTTTTTGCATATATCAAAGTCTCCTCCTAACAAACTTGAAATGTTTTGAATAAAATTATTGGTTATGTTGTCCTATTGCCATTGGCTGCAATTACATTTTAGTTATGCAGGCATAATTATGCATGGTTACTTTTTTTTTATTCCAAACACAAATAATATATTCATAACTTAAGGTTTTGTACATAACTTAACTTGACAGACTTGTTGATCATCCCTGATTGTAGTTATAAATTTGTCTGGAATGTTATCAAAATAAACAAAAGATTGTCTGTTAGTCCTAGAGATATTAGCTATTACATGAGCTTCATTATTTGTTGTTCTTTTAACATGGTTCACTGAAAGATAAGTAGAAAAATATAACATATGCCTTATTTCATTTACAAGTCCTTGGTTCATCCACTGAACAAAAGAATTGGTCGTCTTTATAGAGTTGATTATATTTTTATAGTCACTTTCTAAGATCACTTTCTTGAAGCCGCAATCTCTGGCCCATATGATAGCTTCTTTCATGGACATGCATTTAGATTGCTCTGGGTCTATTCCTCCATTGAAGTATTTGCCTCTGATGCCCCTGCAGTTCCCTTTTGAGTCACGTATAATCATACCAATTCCAAAAGAATGAGTATTGTGACCAAAAGAAGCATCCAAATTAATTTTTAATTGATCAGGCTGTGCCGCTGTGGTGGAGACCAAATTTCCTGTGTCATATGTTTTGGGTACTGAGTTGCTTCACCATATTATTAATTGAATGCACTGTTGTTTGAGGGTGAAAACAGTTTCTGCTGGTTTCGGTAATTTCGTGTGTTGTGGGTGAGAAACGAGTCTAAACCCTAAACAATGTACTGCAAGGGAGTACTTTAGATTCGAGAGATCAATCTGCACAAATCTGGCCTAAACCAAGAAATGGTCGTTCTAGACTTGCTTCGGTCACAAAGTGAAGGAGAAGGGTTGGTTTTGGGGAGGGAAGCGAAGAGAGTGTTGAGACCAGAATAGTTGATTCTGGAAGAGTAGTTGTTTGACTTGTATCATAAAGTGAAAGCTAACAGATGGGAAAGCTAATGAGTGATTTCTGAGTGTTGTATGCTCCTGACCAAAACTTGTTCTTTGGTGGAAATAGGTGAGACCTATTTATACAAGTCACAACGAAACGTACCCTGGTCTCGTAATAATGGGAAACGGTTTGAATAAATGGAAGGAAACGGTAACGGGTAACGCCTGAAATTGATGTTTCCATAATGAAGGAAACGTTTCACCATTAATCCTTGTATTTACTAACCGCCTAATTATTATGACACTTTATCGTAACGGGCATAGTGTACGCCACACGCTGTAAACCGCCAAACCAATACCCTAATGAGCATCCCCCAGTTTGTGACATGTGTTGATGTCTCGAGTGTTTTCGTGGAAAACATGTAGCATGCTGATGTTGTTTGGTAAGTTGAGCTTGGGAGACTTGTCGGCTCGGTGGTGACCTTCAATGGCCGAGATTTTGCATCTTGAAAGGAAAGGTAACCGTTGATTGTCGCAACATTCCGTTTGGCAGCCAGTGGCATGGAGACGTGGCCGAAATGGCCTTGGCATGCTTTTAGGTACGGCCAATTTAGGATTTTGGCATAGTTCGGGCACGACCAAAATTAGGGTTTGGCGCCGTGGCC
Source organism: Papaver bracteatum (assembly GCA_023529315.1). Taxonomy (NCBI): domain Eukaryota; kingdom Viridiplantae; phylum Streptophyta; class Magnoliopsida; order Ranunculales; family Papaveraceae; genus Papaver; species Papaver bracteatum. The sequence continues at coordinate 149,578 of JAJJWX010001841.1, forward strand.
AATGAATTGGCACCGTAGCCAAGTTGGTGTCGTGACCGAAAGTTGCCACACGTTTGGTGGCGAACTTGTACGGCTGAGATCTGCATCTTAGGAGGAAGGATAGCCGTTGATCATGGCAACCTTTCGTTTGGCGTCCAGTGATATGGTGGTGTGGTCGGCATGCTCGTGCATGTTTTAGGTGTGTCCAAAATTAGGGTTTGGTACAAACCGTGCAGTTTTAGCATTGGGACAGAAGTTTCCACGCGTTAGCTGGTGACCTTGGACGGCTAAGATCTACATCTCAGATGGAAGGGTGGATGTTTGCAGCGTGCGTCTTGGAAGGGAAGCGCTTGCGGCTTTGTCAAATTTATGGTTTGACATGCCGAAACCCTAATTAGTGCTCTATACTAGAATCGCCGTAGATCTCCCGTACGGACTCTAATTTTGACAGTTCGCGCCTCATTCCAATTGGAAACGTATTCTCTATCTACCAATGTGGGAATATTTAGGTTTGAGCTCGTTTAGGGGGTGAAAACAGCTCGACAGTAAAACTCAGGAAGAATTTAGGAGGGATGGTAGCATGGCCAAAGTTAGGTTTTGGTGGCACAAGCCAAAGAATTTGGCCTTGTGGCCAAAAATTCACCACAAGTTTTTTATTTCGGTGGTGGATTTGGATGGTTTGGGTCTGCATATCAGACGGAAGGGTAGCCGTTGATTATTGCAACCCTGTATTTTGGTAGCCAGCGTCGTGCATGGCTTTGGAATGTGTTGGGCGCGGCCAAGCTAGGATTTTGGTGTAGTTTAGGCACGAACAAAAACTAGGGTTTTGGTACAGTTTGGGCGCGGTCAAAATTAGGGTTTGACGTTGGGCCAAAGTTTAGCTAGAGACCTTGGATGGTTAATATCTGCATCTCAGGTGTGGAAGGGTGGTCGTTGATTATTGCAACCCTTCGTTTTGGTAGGCAGCGTTGTGCAAGATAAGTTGGGACAGCTGGCATGGTCGGCATGCCTCGGCGAGGAGATGCGGTTGGCACGACATGCCATTGGCATACGTGGCATGGTTGTCACGCCTTGGCGCGGATATGTGGCAAGCACGGCATGTCATTGGCACATGTGGTGCGTCTGGCATAGTTGGCATGCCTTGGGGCGGAGACGTGGCTGGCATGGTTTTGCCATTGGCACGGTGGTGCGGCTGGCATGGTTAGCATTCCTTGGCAAAGAGACGTGGTTGGCATGGTTTTCCATTGGCACGGTGGTGCGGCTGGCATGGTTGGCAGGACTTGGCATGGAGACGTGGCTGACATGGTTTTCCATTGGCAACGGTGGTGCGGCTGGCATGGTTGGCATGCCTTGGCACGTAGACGTGGATGGCATGGTTTACCATTGGCACGGTGGTGTAAGAATTTAGGGTTTGGTATATACGAAGGTGATGTCGGTAAATACTAAGGGTTCTCCCGTGGAACATGACACATGTATGATAATAAAAAGGTACCCCGGTAAAATTCTTACGTAGGCATGCTGATTGATTCAATAAATGCGCTAGTGTTCGTAGTGACGTCATGTCAGATGTACGATTTTACGATTTTAACCATCAACATTAAGTCCCATGCTTATCTCTAAACATGAGCATTATTGCGAGGTAAGCATAAGATGGTGACATGCACGGACAAAATAGAAATGACAAGGTCGTGAAAAGATGGTCAAGAATACCTGGCTAACCTTTTTCGAGAGGTAATGAGAGTTCGTGATTCTCGTGTTTCCGGCCTTGCATAGATTCTACTTGTGATGTTGCTGGCTAGACTATAAAGTGGTGAGATGTATACTATCGGCTTGGATTGGTCACGCGTCATCTTGGCTGGTCTAGGGAACGCGGAGGTGATGGCTTAGCGAGTTGTTGGCGTTGCTCGGCTCGGAATAGGAGCCGTAGGTTTTGTACGGCTTGGAATAGAGCCGCAGGTATTGTATTGGCTTGGAATGGGCACTGACTTAGCATGGGGCCGGCTTGGAAAGGTGCACGCGCTGACAAGGTGCGGTGTTGGCATGGCCCGAATTGTTGGCACGGTGGAACTTTTTCTTCGCGGGCCCTATTGCCTCTTTTCCTTACTTCGCTCAAATAGGAAATCCTTTCCTTATTCAAACTCCAAAGTGTCACGCCTATAAAAGGTGTTTCTCTCCCCCTTATTTTGTACCTTTGTTTTCACATCCTTGTGCTAGTGGCAGAGTGGTAGCCATAAATAGGAAATCCTTTCCTTATTCAAACTCCAAAGTGTCACGCCTATAAAAGGGGTTTCTTTCCCCCTTATTTTGTACCTTTGTTTTCACATCCTTGTGCTAGTGGCAGAGTGGTAAAGCGAGCAAGCAATACAGGTATGTACTCCAGGGTTTCTCCTTTAATCTCTTTCCTCTTTTTTTTTTATTGGCGCAAACCATAACCATAGGTACATCTTCCATGAACTTGTAAAAATATTGTTCTTCTATATTGGTGTAAACCCTAGCCGTAGGTATACCTTCCATAAATTTGTAGAAATATTTCAGCGTGAGCAGCGCGATAATGTTAGCCACCTCAGTTATTACACAAAGTAGGCATGCACAGGCGGGTGACTGCCATCAATTCCTGTCCCACGAAAACCTAGTTTTTTAAGGTTTCCTCCTTTTCCTTGGTGTGGCCGTGTGCATAGTCTCCACGGTGGGTGATCGCTGTCGTATGTGTCAAAAATAAATAACTTTCTCACTACTCAAAATATAAAATATAGTAAGGGCAAGAAAGGATCGTTCCCACAGAGAGGACTAAGGTTGTCAAGTTGTTTCAGTTTCCTATAAGTAACAAGGGGGGATTTTCTGATTTTTATGTAACTAAAAATAAATATAAAAGCAAAACAAAACAAATAAATAGAGCAAACAAATCAAGGATGTGAAATATTGGGTAAAGGTTTCATCTTCTATTGTAAACAAGTTTTTGAATATATGAATAGAATTCGTATTTAATCTCGCTATCATCAAAAGCCTTAGAATACCTTATTGCAAGAATACTCCGTAAAATTTCCTAAATTTATCAACACACACATTAAAGTTGTGTATGTAAATTCTACCTAAAGAATAACCTAACGCCTTGCGCTAATTAAGTTCAATTCCTAGGAGCATTAAGTTTCAAAAATAGGCTAATCAATGCAACTATCATACATTGCGCATGACAATTCGGACAAAGGTCAAAGTCTACATATGATTACAAGAGTGTATCACTACAAACCTTAGTCATATCATGCTACTCGTATTCAAGGCTATCGCTTGATGAAAACCCTAAAATATTTATGGATGTAGATGTATGTTCAATCAATTCTAGACTCAACCAAACAAACATTCAATCATATTGCAATACATCAATCATGCAATTATTATACGCAGTAGAAATCGAACGATAATATTGAGAGAAAACTAATACATAAAATCCATAACTTGTTTTCAAAATCCAACTACATCTTTAACCAATAAAAATAAATCAACTACTTGTGTTTTTGGAAATCATTATAGAAAGCAAAGAAGAACTATCATGTGAAACCCTAGAACAAAGTAGAAGATGAGAAATCCTAATTGAGATTTTTTTTTAGGTTTAGAGAAAATATTTTCTATTTATATGCTTATCCCATTCCAAAAGGATACTCTCTTCTCAAAATCCATCTCCAAGTGGTCCACCAAGCCCATGTGTGTAAAATACCCGTGTGAAATTCTGTCCAAAAACTATCGCCGGAATTGCTGACATCATTGCCGGAATCCGGTCGCCGGTCGCCGAAATTTGTCACCGGAAAATTATCTCCGGCCACTGAGCCATCGGAAACTATCACCAGCAAGTGCATACTCCCAACATCTCAACTTTACTTCTCCTCAGTTCAAACATTCACTAGAATCATCTAACCCAAATTCCTTATTTCTTGCGAAAATGCACCCAAAAGTGTGACCCGTAGCTTATGTATCCGGACGTCGACTTTTGCATCCGAATTGTACCCCCTTCATGATTCACTGAAACTTTATGATCGACACTTTAATCTCTGAAATCCAGCATCCCTGGCTAGTACCACCGGTGCACCATCTCGCTCGTTTTGCACGATTTCTGACTTGAAAATCCATTCCCTGCACAGTGCCATACTTCTTTGCGATTCCCATTAGCTTGTTTCAGTGGAAACAACAACATCTATGCACCACCACCTACTTGACTAATTTCATTCAAACTCAGCCACATAACCATCACTGCAATTGCAACAATTTCAATCAAGCAACATCAACTTCTCCTACTCCACTTCACTCCATTTTCTGCAGCAACAAGATATCACCAGCTTCATTCTCTGCAACATCAGTTTAACTCCTTTCTGATCATTACATCACCACTTGTAACTCCATCTTGAACAGCAACAACCATACAACCGACTCTTCTCTGTTATACCATTGTACTCCACTGCGACAATCAGCTTCCTTTGTACCACCTTATAGTTGAGCTCCATATTATCTCCATCATACACATCAAACCCACTTTCACACTCGAACCAAATCCATACAACATCATTAATCCACAACTGCATCTTCTACACCTCAACAGCACAACACCTGCTCTTGCTTGTGCACAACTAACAACTCCACAATCTCCATAACCAGCTTCTATAATAACACAATGTGAACCTCAAAGCTGTAGCTTCTCAACTTTCGCACCAACTGACGAGAATACAAACCACTTCCATGTTTACAACCAACCATCGGCAAAGATCCCACTGGTGCTCTGTTCTCTTACATGTGCAACTATAATATCAAATGAAAACCAATACCACCTGTAACTTCATAATTCAAGCCATACAACCCATTCCATCAACACAAATTGAGCCATTCTATTCGCAACCACTCATTGATTCACTATTGCGATAACATGCATTGTATCAGCATCGCTAGCTTACAGCTTTAACTCCATTGTATCAACCCATTCCATCTCAACACAAACATCTGCTACCATGTGCACAAGTCACTGTCACCTGAATTTACCAGCATCTTGTTCATTTCATTTCAAGCTCAAACTTCGATTTCATCCCTTTTTTTTATCATCACTCGCCATACCAATTGAATCACCATCCTCCCATCTGCAACAACACTAGATAGTCCATTACAGCAGCAGCACAGCCTCCGTCAAAACCACATTCAACACCCTTTACAGCACTAGCTCAAAATAGCAACAACTTCTTCATTGTGCACCACTAGCTCCCATATCAGTTCCATTGCCATGTCCTGCATCTCTGACTCACACCCTTTACTTCATTGCAACATTTCAATGCCACCAACAGTCTGTAATGCAGCATCTCCATCACACACAAGCTGCGACACCAACTGAAATTCTCAATGGCAGCATCACTTGCAGTTGCAATCATAGTTCAGCAGCATCACTTGCATAATGCATCTCAATCCAACCAGTCCACCTGCACTGGTGGTATAAAATGGATGTAATTCAGCTCTTCTGTGGTTTGTTGGTTCATAAAATATCTTTACAGCCTAACCTCTCGGCATCCATATTCAAATCTGATTGAACCCGAGTCTTCTGTGTTGCTATATTTTGCTGCGAAAACATCTCATACTACTGAAAACAACAAATGCACACATGGTTTAGCCACAGCAAGACCTGACAGTGAGAACTGGCCGTTCAGGCATTCTATCAAATAGTTTGTGTGCGTTCTGCTGATATTACAGAGTTCAACTTGCTGGTGATTCTAAAGGCCATTCTTCTAGCTTCTTTTCCCTGCAGATTGATGACTACAAGCACCTTCAATCACACACATTTATTAATCAGATAGCAGCAGTATCATTTTCCCAGGCTGGTTTCTATGCTCAAACTTCTATTCAAAATCATACACATTTGAACCACTTTGTTGCCATGTATAAATCCATTTCTAACCCCATGTTCCTAGTCCATATTGTACTCGGATTGCAGTCAAAACCCATCAAACATTTCGATGGCAGAAGCATTAACCTCTTCCATGTGTTCAGTTGACAAAACAAACCCCAAAATTCTTACAGATTTACATTACTTCCTCTTGTCACAGACCCAAACATAATTCCCTTATTTACTTCAAAAATCACTCTAAACCCTTGGAAAACATCATTGGGAACGTGGCTAGCAGACGGCGGTTTTGGTGCATTGAGACGAGACAAATTTGTGATGGTCTGAACTGTGATATATTGTTCGACCTAGGTTCTCTGACTTTTGAAATATAGTGGGGTGATGGACCTGAGTACTAAGTGCCTGGTGCTCAGTAACATCTGTTTTGACACTTTAAAGCCATGGTGTTTTTGTGCTTCAACTCCATAAACTTCAAAGGTCGTCGAACAACACCATCAATGCCTATTTTCGTTCTTTTAAGTCACGTGACTCCAAAGTACCTAAAAAAAGCAAAAAAAAGCATAACACACAAAAATACAATAGAAATAGTTAAGAAAAGCATACGAAATTGATACTCAAAATATGTAATTTAGGCACCTATCAATGGGGTCACGCCTTCTTAGCCGGGTGCGTATTCTCCGCTGTAAGGTATGGCTTTGGAAAGGGGCATGTTCTTCGCGGTGTCATAGGGTTTGTCGGTCTCCTTTCCTTCGGCCATGCGTGTTATAACTTGTAACTTGAAATAAACTGGCTCGTGTCCAAAATGGATTTTTCGTTATTGATAAAATAATTTTCATGCACTTTGGAGTAACTTCTCTTCGTTTTGTTCCATTCTAGTTACCTTGATAGTGAAAGCAGTGCCAGAAGTTTCGTTAGGATGTCGCCTGAGAAAAGTCATGTCGTACCAAAAGACGTTGGCAACTCCAAGCCAAACATGGATGATGAATTCTTCACAATGTCTTCTGCCACAGCTAGGAGAAAACATCCTAAGTACATGCCGATTCTTCTGACCAGTTCGGAGGGTGAAGGAGGGACCCGGTCGGTTCGTCCAGGGAGTGTAATACGGTTTTGCCTTCAGAGGAAAGAGTATTCTGCTTCTCCTATTGACTTTAAAATCTGTCTGATCTCATTGTGCTCTTTTGAAAAATGGATGTAATTCATGATAAGTCAGGACTGCGTAAGAGCTAGCTTGACCAAGGCGCAAATCATTGACGCTGTCGCGGATTTTGAAACACTTATAATTAGGAAATATATATCGGGTTTGGTTGCTTTCATCTCCAGATGGTGTCCAAATACTCACATGTCCATATGCAGGTTGGGCGAAATGACTATCTCCTTAGATAGTATGGCCGTTTTGTTGAACCTTCCCATAACAGGAAACCTTGATATCAAGTTGTCTGAAGATGAAGAATAAATGCGCGTCGTTCTGGTTGCGAAGTCAAAAGGGTTCGTTCGGAAGAAAAAAGAGACGAGGTGCTTCTATAGCTGGTGGGTGTCTCAATGGTTTCCTGATGAGTTGGAGTCGAATCAAAAGAATAGTACGCTTCATGTCGCGGCGTTCTTGGCTCTTTGGTTGTCCATAGATATTTTCGATGATGGCTCTGGTAAGAAGGAGATAAGACAGGAACTTGTCAAGTTTTCCATAAAATTAGCGAAAGGTGTGGTTCTCCCTATCGGTGGATTATTTCTCGGTTCTTTGTACAACACCTGGATTATCTGGTTGTGGACGTGCGTGCTTCAAATGGCCACATGAAAGTGTACTCGTATGTCCATGCCATTTTTCTCTAAGCGTGGTTGTGGGAGAATTTCGGAAAGTACGCTCTAAAATCGTTGGACTTATTTCCCGAGTCTTGGGGTGGTTTCAGGAAACTCCGCTGGGCGAATAGGCGCCCAAGGCCTGGCTCAAACCTGGTTGAATTCCTCGAAAACTCGTATGCAGTTAACTTTCGTCCATGGTCTCCGGTACATGCATCCATAATTCATGTCAACACTTTTGCTCCTGCTCTGAACATGTCTTTGTCTTCCGATGAAAAGAATATGAGCGTTGGAGAGATTGTATTTATGTGAAGTTGTACGCCTGGTCATGTACCGTATTTATTTCGAGGATCTTGCAAGGCAGTCTCTTATAATATCGATAGGGAGGCTTGACATATGGGATTTGACCAAGGGGTCCCACTCGTTCGTCAGCCGGTTGCTCCAGAAGACTCATTGCTAACTGCTCTTGATGCTAGTGTTCTCATGTCGTGTAAAAGTATCCCTTTTCTTCTCTCAGAACGAAGTCCATCAATGACCTCCAAATATAACATGTTCTGGCAGGATGAGTTTCTCGCCATACATGGGTTTGTGAATGATGTGGTAGAAAATCGTCTTGGTAAGCCTTCCTTTGTGATTTAGCTGAGCATCCACTTTTAAGGGATCCCTCTTCGAAAAATCGAAAGTCCTCTATCCCGGATGTGTACAGTCCCCAAACGAAGGTATAAAATCCGTGTTGGTGGTTTTCAGTCGGGTTTGACGGCCCTTCCAACTTTTAGTTCTTCCAATATGCGAGTACATATAATTTTCTTCCTGATTTAGTTGGATTACATATATCTTCGTCTCATTTCTGAGTGTTTGTCCTTGCACCTTGCCCAGGGTCTCAGCAGTGTGAACGCGTTTACCAAACTTGCACGTAGTCAGTAAACAATGTCTCTTGCGACGGAATGCGGCGATGTTGAACCTACCCATGATGAAGGGGGATCTGAGAAGGAAGAAAGTTCGGTGTACAGTGACTGCGAGAATAGTTCTTCTGGCAGCTACGTTGAATCTTCCTCCAGTGAGTCCGAAAGTGAATCAGTAATCCTTCCACTTTCTTTCTTTCCTCGTTCTCTCTCCTCTTCCTCTTTTTTTGTGTGAAATAAAACCAAAATCCTGATATCCCAGGAGGAAACCGTTCCTGAGGATGGCCTAGAAGTAGAAACCCGCCACAGTGAAGATGTGGCCGTACTTACAATTGCGGAAACCGCGCCAGCTGGTGACTTTAACATTGAAGCTCATCATCCCGAAGATGTCGCCACGACTCAAGTGGTGGAGGGTACTCCAGAGGCATCTGGCACAATTGTAGTTAGGGATCCCCTACCGGCTGCTGATTCAATTGTGGACGCCACCTTCACCCCTCCATATCTGGTTCCTTATCCGGATCACGTGATGATTGGGGGCTTTAGTGTGCCGTCCAAGTATGCGGCACTATACACTAAGATATGGGAAAGATACGGACATATCGGATCACTAGTCAACTTGCGCTGGTCAGGCGTGTGGAGGAAGCTATGTCTTCGATTGACGACATGTGTAATGTGACTGGTCATACTATTTCTGAGGATGTAATCTCAAGATGGAAGTTTCATCGTGACATATGCGTAGACTTCAAGTTCAATTCTCCTTGGTTCGTTGAAGTTTTCTCTGAGATTGAGAATTTGCAGGCCGAGGTGGTCGAAGGTCCTTTTGCTAATGTGATCAAAAAACAGGAAGCGGAAATCGAAAGGTTGTCCAGAAAGTGGAAGCTGAAATGGGAGGATCTCCAAAGAACGAAGGAGGCTTTCTCTAAGAAGAGCAAGCCATTGCTGAATAGCTTTCCTTGAATGTATTTCCGTCTCCCGAACTTCTTTACATAGGTTTTTTTTCTTTCTTTTTGAAAGGAAAACAGAGCGCCTGGTTCATGTCTTGATTGATTTTTTTTTTTTGATTGATAATTGCTACCTATTGGATTATTCTTTTGGAATGATTTTGTAGTTGCTGGAAATCCTACAACTACACCCTCAGTAGAATTTGTAAAACTTTAAGAAGTTCTTGATGAAAAATGACAATTTTGATTAATATTCTCAACTGATTACAAAGAAATATGTTAATGAAGATTAGAACAATTACAACTTTCTCTGTTCTCTCTCCTAAGACTTTGTCTAACACTCACTAAAAGAACCTCTCAAATTTAACATTTGATCTACTATTTATAGTGAAATCTGTACAACTGTATATAGCTTGCGAAATATCGTGACTTCTATTCGTAAGTTTATTTCATGTTCGCAAACCCTTCACATTTCTCCCGTGCTTCTTCTATCATCGTATTATCTTGTAACACTTTTCTCTTGTACTTGCTACTATGTTCTTAATCCAATATCTTGCGATATTCTGTCCCTACAGATTTTTTTTTTAGAATAATGTTGTTTTTTTGTTACGATTTTGCATCTTGAGAGGAAAGTTAGTCGTTGATTGTCGCAACCTTCCGTTTGGAAGCCAGTGGCATGGGGACGTGGCCGGAATGGCATTGGCATGCTTTTAGGTACGACCAAGTTAGGATTTTGGCATAGTTCGGGCACGACCAAAATTAGGTTTTGGCACCGTGGACAAATAATTGGCACCGTAGCCAAGCTGGTGTCGTGACCAAAAGTTTCCACAAGTTTGGTGGAGAACTTGTATGGCTGAGATCTGTATTTTAGGAGGAAGGATAGCCGTTGATCGTGGCTACCTTTCGTTTGGCGTCCAGTGATATGGTAGCGTGGTCGGCATGCTCGTGCATGTTTTAGGCGTGGCTAAAATTAAGGTTCGGTACAAACCGTGTTGTTTTGTCATTGGGCCAGAAGTTTCCACGCGTTAGCTGACGACCATGGACGACTAAAATCTGCATCTCAGATGGAAGGGTGGTCGTTGGAAGAGTGCGGCTTGGAGGGGAAGCACTTACGGCTTGGAAGGGAGGCGCTTGAGGCTTGGAAGGAAGTCGTTGGCAGCGTGCGGCTTAGAATGGAAGCGCTTGCGGCTTTGTCAAATTTAGGGTTTGACATGCCGAAACCCTAATTAGCGCTCTTTACTAGAATCGTCGTAGAATTCCCGTACGGACTCTGATTTTGACGGTCCGCCACTCCATTCCGATTGGAAACAAATTCTCTATCTCATTACGCGGGAATATTTAGGTTTTGAGCTTGTTTAGGTGGTGAAAACAGCCCGACAGTAAAACTCAAGAAGAATTCAGGAGGGATGGCGGCATGGCCAAAGTTAGGTTTTGGTGGCACAAGCCAAAGAATTTGGCGTTGTGGACAAAAAGTCGCCACAAGTCTTTTAGCTCGGTGGTGGACTTGGACGGTTGGGATCTGCATCTCAGATGGAAGGGTAGTCGTTGATTATTGCAACCCTTCATTTTGGTAGCCAGCGTCGTGCATGGCTTTGGCATGTGTTAGGCGCGTCCAAACTAGGATTTTGGCGTAGTTTAGGCGCGGCCAAAAACGAGGGTTTTGGCATAGTTTGGGGGCAGCCAAAATTAGGGTTTTGTGTTAGGCCAAAGGTTAGCTGGCGACCTTGGACGGTTAAGATCTGCGTCTCAGGTGGAAGGGTGGTCGTTGATTATTGCAACCCTTCATTTTGGCAGCCAGCGTTGTGCATGGAAAGTTGGGACAACTGGCATGCCTCGGCGAGGATATGCGGCTGGCACGACATTCCATTGGCACGTGGCATGGTTGGCACACCTTGGCATGGATATGTGGCTAGCACGGCATGCCATTGGCACATGTGGTGCGGCTGGCATAGTTGACATGCCTTGGTGCGGAGACGTGGATGTCATGGTTTGCCATTGGCACGGTGGTGCGGATGCCATGGTTGGCATGCCTTGGCGAGGAGACTTGGATGACGTGGTTTTACATTGGCACGGTGGTGCGGCTGGCATGGTTGGCATGCCTTGGCGCGGAGACGTGGATGGCATGGTTTTCCATTGGCACGGTGGTGCAGCTGGCATGGTTGGCATGCCTTGGCGCGGAGACGTGGCTGGCATGGTTTTCCATTGGCACGGTGGTGAGGCTAGCATGGTTGGCATGCCTTGGCGCGGAGACGTGGCTGGCATGGTTTTCCATTGGCACGGTGGTGTAATAATTTAGGGTTTGGTATATACGAAGGTGATGTCGGTCAATAATAAGGGTTCTCCCGTGGAACATGACACATGTATAATAATAATAATAAAAAAGGTACCCCGGTAATTCTTACGTAGGCATTCTAATTGATTCAATAAATGCACTAGTGATCATAGTGACATCATGTCAGATGTACGATTTTACGCTTTTAAACCTAAGATAAAAACCACCATCAACAACTGTATAAAGTAAATTCTGGTTTTTTTTTTTTCAAAAACGTTTAAACATCTATTTTTCCAGAGTGACCAATCAGCAACCATAAGTTTCAGGATCCATATTTCTCTGTCTTTTTGATTTAATGTTGAACTAGAATCAGTCTGAAACCAACTAGTAATCTATTCACAGACTTGTGTTTGTTGTCTTTGAAGAACTTCCACATTTATGTTTATGGCTAACTAGATTGATCTAGAGTGGTCACATTCAATGAGTAGATGTTGTAAAGTTTCTGTAGTTTGAGAACATCTGGGACAAACTGTGTCTATGGTTGGGTTGTAAAAATGAAGTTTTTCTCTTGTCGGGACTATTCTTCCAAGGCACTTACAGATGAGTAATTTAACTTTATGAGGTGCATCCGATTTCCAAATATTCTTCCAATTAATTGGTGCAACACTTCTATTGTTTTGGTTCTATTGTGATAAAGCTCTGTACGTAGTTTTTACTGAAAATTCACATGTTCTACTTGGCTCCCATATGAGCTTATATGTCCCCTATTGGACTAGCTGCATGCGTAAAATTAATTTTGCTATCTCACTGGGAACAAGGTCCAAACCGGTTGCTTATTCCATCTTCTAGGGTGATATAACATTAGATCAGAGACATAAACTATCCTAGCAGGTTCATGGAAAGTATCTCTAGGCGTTGGATGAGTATTTAAACCTATCACCCATTTATCAAAACAGACTAATTTTTTTTTACCATTCCTAACATCCCATCTATGGAACTGTTTTACATACTGAAGACCAACTTCAATACCCTTTAAAATCCAAGAGTAGTTGTGAGGAGATTCTTGAAGATGTAGAAAGCTGCAGTATGGGGAATACTTAGCTTTCATAAGTTTAACCCAATCTTTGTTTTCCTCAGTACACAACCTCCAAGCTAGTTTGGTGATTAGTGCTAAATTGAATTGCTCCAAGTTCCTAAATGCCAGTCCCCCTTCATCTTTAGAAACACATAGAGAATTCCATCCCGCTAGGTTCAGTCCTTTATTTGATTTGTGTCCCCACCAAAATTTCCTTTGAGCTGAACCTAGTTTTTTAATAAGATTTTTCGGAAGCTTAAAGTTGTTCATATAGTGAAAAGGAATAGAGTTCAGTACTGTCTCAACCAAAGTTAATCTGGCAGCTTGGTTTAAAGTTTTAGAGCACCAACCCTGAAACCTGTTTTTGTAAGCATCTTTAATTGAGTTGAACGAATGTCATTTAGACTTTCCTAGAAGAATGGGTATACCTAAGTACTTATCTGAAGTACAAAGTTGTTTAACTCCCAGCTGGTCTCGAATGACTAGCTTAGCATTCTGAGATAAATCACCTGTGACATAAGCCGATAACTTGGAAAAATTAATCATTTGTCCCGAGAGATTACTAAAATTTTGGAGGCAGGATTTAACTTGATTAATACTTCCCTGATCATCTTGGAAAAACAATATACAATCATCTGCGAAAAGCAAGTGATTTACAGATATTGAAATTCTTCGCTACTCTAATTCCACACAATTTGTTCTTAGCTTCTGCATCTAATAGGGATCTATCAAGATATTCCATAGAGATAATAAATAGATAAGGGGACAAGGGGTCCCCTTGTCTAAGACCCCTAGATGGAGTATAAGGCTTGCAGATTCCACCATTCATACGTATTGACAAAGTTGTTGTCGAAATATACTGATGGATAATAGTTCGCCAATCTTGACAAAATCCCACAGACATAAGCATGTTATGAACAAATGACCATTTTATTCTATCGAAGGCCTTCGACATGTCCAATTTGAGAGCTACTAGTCCTTGCTTTTTCCTTGATTTCTTCATCGAATGTATTAGCTCATGAGACATCAAAATTTTGTCATTTATGTATGTTTGTGGAACATATGATGCCTGTGTAGGGGAGATTATCATATCCATGAGGGGCATCATTCTTGTAACTATTAGCTTAGAGATTATTTTGCAGATGATATTACACATGCCAATTGGCCCATAATCATTTGGTGTCGAAGAATGTTAAGTTTTAGGAACAAGACAAGTTACTGTTTGGTTAATAGAATAGGGCATTATCTTGGTATTGAAGAACTATTGCACTAACTGAATCACATCATTTCCAACTGTATACCATTATGTTAAAAATAATCCAGCCTGAAATCCATCCGACCCTGGATAATTCCAACTAGGCATAGATTTGAGAACCTTTAAAATTTCATCATCACTAGGAGGAGATAATAAGGCCTCATTGTCAGCTTGAGTAATAATTGGGGAAATAATATCGAAGGAATCAACAAAGAGTTTAGGGTTGGTAAAATGAGCAATAGAAGAAAAATGATTTGTTAGAATAAATTCCAGCTCTTTAGGAGAATTATGTCACTGGCCATGTTCATCTCTTAATGTTGAAATATGATTTCTTGCTTTTCTTTTATTTGCTAGAGTATGAAAATACGTTGTGTTATTATCTAAGGCCTTCAAACAATTATCTCTCGATTTTTTGGTGCCAAAAATCAGCTTCCACTTTCTTTCAATGATTTAACCTTTGTATAGTGAGATTAATCTTGTACGAGTTATCATCACTATATGGTTGAGATTGAAGAGTGGAAAATTGATCTCTTAGATTCCTTATATGAAAATCAATACGACCAAACTGATCCCTATTTTATTTAGAGAGTTTATATCTAGCAACACTAAGTTTTTGAGGTATATTACTATCATTATTTGAGCAGTTCCAAGCATCCGCTATAACAACTGAACAATTTGGATCTTTTAACCAACACATATAGAATTTCCAAGCATTCCTAGGTCTTACCGATTCTGTCTCAGTACAAAGAATAATGGGACAATGATCTGAACCTATAAAAGGTAAATTTTTAACTTTGGAGTTAGGAAAATATCTGATCCAATTTTAGTTATGAAGTGCCAAGTCTATTGTAGATCTCTTAATTGGTTCCTTGGCCATTAATGCGACTAGTTCAAGTATAATGGGAGCAAGAATATCCCATGTCCATTAGTCCTGCACTATTAATTATATTACATACCCAATTGTCCATAGAATTAACACTAGTAGAAGTATCTGATTTTGAGATATGAACATTTAGATCACCCAAAACAACCCAAGCTTGAAAAACATTTTCATTAAGATCTTTAAGGAATTCTCATTGTTGTTTTTTGAGAGCATGGTGTGTTGATCCCATAAACACAAGAAAGAAGCCATTCTTGTTTAGATGAATTTGAAGTGATAATAAGATGAATCATATTATCCTTACTACACACAATATTACAGGGAAAACCATCTTTCCAAAGTAGTGTTAAACCACCAAATAACACTATAAAGCTAAAAAAATGAGAATTAAGGTAATTAAAATTATGAGTGTCAGATTTGCTTTTTCTATCCCCATTTTGGTTTCCATCAAAAAAATGATATCTGGATTATGAATTCGAATAATATCTTTCAAGTTATCTCTAGTTGCTTTACCAGCTATACCTTGGACATTCCAAGACAAAATTTTCATTATTTTGAGAGGGTTGTTTATGAATAAAGAAGACCAAAGAATATGAAATTGAAGTCCTAAATAACTGAAATGTAAAATAGGAATTGTAATGTTGGGTAAAAAAAATAAAATACAGGTAATTTAAGATAGAGAATTGATGTAAAATATGAATTTACCTAGCCATCAGTGCTTGAGGAGGTTGTTTTGCGCCTTTTAAAGTGGTTTTGCTCTGAAATAGTTCCATGAAATGAAGAGTAAGAGTTAGGAGATGGTGACTGTTCGTCCAGACTAACATGCTCATTGCCAGATAAATCTACATTATAATTAATAGAGTTATAGCTGGAAATATTATCTTCAATTTGATTAACCAATTCTTGAAGAGGATTCTTGAAAGAATTTTCTGAATGGAGTGAATCTGGATCTATGTTATTAGCATTAAAGTCATCGAAAGAGACATCAAATTCTCCTAAAGCCATATAAGATTTAAGTAACTCCATATTCGACTCGTATCCACTTTCTTGACCCATTGAATCATTAAAAATCTGCAACTGCTGCTCCACGTTTTCTTCAGAAATATTTCCTAAAATATTATATCTTCCTAGATTTTGGTTCAAACTCTGATCCGTGTTGTTAGAACTACTAGGACCACCATCCTCAAATCTGATTCTCTTTCGTTGTCTATGGACCACTTTATCTTTTTCTTTGTTGTTTATTATATGGATTTGAATCATACCTTGAGGGTTGCGGCCAACCACATTAATTGGAGAGGAAGAAGCCAAAGGAATGTTCCTTATATTGTTGTTTGTGTCTTTCTCATTCAAAAAAACTGAATCTTTAGAGACTCCTACATTAAATTGCACTAAGTTAAGATTTGTATTTTCTGCATGCATGCATGCAAGCAGAATCAGCTACCATCAATCTACCTTCATTTCTCTGTGTAGCTTCACGCTGATTGACTTCCTTACTGTTCTGATCCACTTGTTCGATAGTTGCATGTTGATTTCCAAATTTAACTCCTCTTGTATCAGGATTAATCCATTATGGTAGATCAAGTATAGAGGTAGAGGATAGATAACCTCTCTGTTGCTGGAGGAGATAAGAAGCAATGGTCTCACACTCCAGATCTTTGTGATCAATGGTGTAGCAGAATCCACATCGGTTGAATGACTATTTTTCATAGAACAATCTTATCCATACCTCTTCACCAGCTGCATTTTTAACTCAGAAACCCTTACGAAGTGGATTTCTGACATCTAAAAGAACTAAAGCTTTTTGGACCTTTCCTTTTGGGACAATGCAGTCTGGTGGATCTAGCTCCTTAACTTTTCCCATTGCATATGCAATACTATTGATGATATTTGGATTTGCAAAACCTGGTTGCATGTTGTACAGAAAGGAAATTTTGCGAACGGACAAAACCCAACTAATTGTTATTACCTTGAGAAAATTCTCCTTTTATGGTCCTGCTCCTCAATTTCCTGAATCAAACAAACAAAAGCTCCTTTTATTTTCTAATGACACTTTAAAATTCTTCATTGATTGATTCTTGTTTACAAATTTTTGCTAATCAATTGATGCAAGTTCATAATTGAATAGGTAAAAGACTTACTCTTTATAAACAATGGGGTTTGTTTGTTACTAACTTTAACCACTATATTTTGAAAAGGCATGCAAATCTGTTAATTTATACCCTGGTTGCAGTAAGAACATATATTGAATATTTGTTGTGCTAATAATGCATAGGAAATGATAACCCTATGACCTCGTAAATATATGCTGGGATATGATTACAACAGATAGATAACGGAAAGAAGAAATTCACCTAGGATCTTGTCAATCTCATACTGTATTCACTATATTAAAACCCAATACTGATACATCATTGAATTTAAGTATAAAAATATGGAGGAACCGAATTTATTTCCAGAAACCATATTTGAATATACTCAAGCCCCCATACCTTGTTTTCAGATAAAGAAGAAAAAATGTCCTCGCCATTAGAGAACCTCTGATAAAAATTACTTCCCAGGAATTGCCTTCATCCTTGAAGATGTAGCATTAGTTCCTGCAAATAAATCCATAAGTCAGAGTCCCTAAAAGGACCTAATCCTATGTAAATAACCTAATGAGGAAAAGAATAAGAGAACCTCTGTGAAAACTTGATAGCAAGACTTTTTTGAGAAGAGTACAACTTAATGAGTTAAAAAATTCAAACAACTACGGACATAAAAGGTTCACATTTAGTCACATGTGAAAAGCTAAAGATTTAACAAAAAATACACAATTCACTCATCAAATATATCAATCAAAAGAAGACTTAATCAAGCATAATGAAAATCATAATAAAAAGGATATAATATTAAGAGAATTTGTCTTTACTAAGAAAGTCATCTTTGTTCTTCACATACACATGTTTTGATTTTTTATTGATATGAATTTTCGTTGTTAATGTAACAAAAACTAAAGGAAAATACCAATTGAAACAAAAAAAATGAAACTGGGCACATATCAAATTATACTCATTGTATAACCCTCCTATTTTTATCTAACTTCATCTTCGAGGGAAATCAAAATCTGAACTTTTAGGGTTAAATATCTCATAAATTTTCACAAAGATATTGGGAGACTAAGAAGAGTATCAAACGAAAAAGACCTGAAATAATTTTCGCAGCAATACTGAAAGATTGAGAAGAAGAAGATCAATCGAAAGAGACTCTGTATTTATTGATTAATTTATTTCTTCAGGAAGTGATAATATTTCAGGAAACCCAAAGCGGAAGAGATTAATCTAGCTTAAGATTAATCACTTTCACATCTCCATTTGAAGGATACTGATACTTTTTCCGATTTCGTTGATGATTTATTGTCTCTGTCAGAGAGGCGAATTAGGTTTTACATAAAAAATTCGCACACACCCATATTTCCTTCCCCCGCGCCTACCTAAAATTTCCTAGCCGTCCGCTACAAAACTTCATCCGGAGCTTCCCGACCTTTGGATCGGGGTCCCCGTTAAACGTCATCCGTCTGATAGCCCTGACTATCATGGACGCAAACCTCATACCTTTTTTATTAGATTGAACCAAGTATTTCAATCTAATACTTGGTTCTTTAACTGAAATTTTAGTTAAAGTTTTAGTTAGTTGCTAACAGTCAGAATAAAAGTAATAAGATATAAGTAGCGCACTCAAAGAGTACCTTCAGCTTTGAAATTCAACAAAGAAACCCGTAATCAAATCAACCACAGTGTTGATGAAAAATCATCTTTTGGTATAATTAATTTAGCTAAATACCATTGAAATCTGAAGATAAAAGAGAAGAAAATACCTGGCTGGACAAATTTAGCTTCCAGAATTAGATTGAAATTCTCCAATCTCAAGCATGATCTTCTCCTCGAATTTGAAGTGCAAGTTATCTTTAGAAAGAACCAAGTATTTCCTTACTGTTGGCTCTCCATAGAAAGGGTAAAGAGCAGCAACCTGTTGCTTCTCGTAAGAATAAGGTCAGTAAACAAAAAGATATTAAATTGAATAAACAAAAAGACATTGATTTGGAAATGACGTACGACAATAAACAAAAAGATTATTGTTATTATATAGTCCGGTTGCAACCTGAAATGAAACAGTGGAATCTAGCAACTTAATTAAACTAAGCAAAACGAACAACAAAATGCATTCACATCAGATTGTTTTAATAGGAATGCTGTAATAGAGCCTGTGGTAAAATTTATAGTCCACCTTTCCTTCGAATTGCACTGTTAGTAAACTTCAATGGTTGTTTTTCGGAAATCAAAACAACTGAGCATAAAAGGTTCAAAAACATTTAGTTTTTTTCGATTATGCATAATAGTAGACAAAGCTTTGATAAGGACACTAACATGCCATCATCAAGAGATTGGCTACGTGCAGAAGTCACCAAACTTGTACGTATTCTCTGCTCAATTGATGTTCTAATATAAATATTAGGCATCTTATACTGGCCTTTGAAATCCATTAATGCACTTTATAAATTATCAGATAAAATTATCAGGGATCAAAACATTAGGTGAAACAAAACCCAGAAAAATAACCCTAGCAGAACCCAAAATCCAATTTAATTTAGTTTAATAGATAGAGACATCATCTGGTCCATGGATTACATACTAATGAGAATTTGAAGGAACGTATGGAAGAAGTTATATTTAACAACAAAGTAAGATTAACGAATTCACATGTGTTATCAGGCAATACTGTATTTTTCTACAATCCTTGAGAATTTTCACCATGGAGTGAGCTGGAAAAAGACCCGATTAATAATTTTCCTGAAAACAAAAAAAAATCAAATTGGTGTCTATTGGTTAGGTTTGGATGAGCATCGTAAACAACGAATTTTCGAAGAGAATTAAACCCAGAATTAGGGTTCAGAAGTAACACATACTGAGATTAAATGGAGGAATTAAGAACAGGAGATAAACCAATTTTTTTAGCAAAACCTAGAATTTGTGTTTTTGCTAACCAAGTTCTAATCTTTCTTCTTATCCTTCATACCACTAATCTTCATAGAGAATATCATACACCTTTTTTTTCCTTCTAATCAAGAATTATCGATGTTACTAAAAGAGAAACTTCTAATCAAGAATTGTCGTTGTTACTGAAAGAGAAACCATCTCTCGATCTCTCTCCCTATCCCATAACGAAAAAGGAAAAATTGGCTCTCCCTTGCTGGAATCAATTGATTTTCTAGGGTTTATCTATTTCAGAGGACGGAACAAAGATTTCTTTTAGGAATAAAGATCAAAGATTTATGTAGAATCGTTTTTGCAGAGACAGGGTTAGAACATTTTAACGGAAAAAAAGAATTGGAGACCCGAAACTGATATCATTCCATATATAGAACAATATCGTATTAAGAATTGTATAACCCGCAAGCTTTCCCAGCCGTCCAATGGAAAAACCAATCCGTAGCTTCCCGACCGCCGGATATGGGTCCCCGTTGAATGACGTCCGTCTGATAGATTTTGCTATCATGACACAAAGACCACCTTTTTTATAACAGTGATTACTACTCAGAAGTCAAGATATAACACAGTCAACACGGGTCAACGTTAGTCTTTAGATCAAATGCAAAGGCTGGACAAATGTTAGACAAACACAACTTTTAGTCAAAACCTAAGTACCAAAAACCAAATAACCCAATAAAAATACCTTGATTAGGTATCTCAAAGCTTGGAAACCAAGTTATATTTGATATATAAAACATCTTAAGAACCGACTCTTTCCTCTATGTTTAGTCTACGATTAAAGATGGGTGAAAATACTATTGATATTGATTCACAATTACAGAAGCTTGAAACATGTCCTCCCACTGAGATTAAGTGCTACGTTAGTCAAGGGAACATAAGAGGAAAGACCAAACACTAACGTTGGGCAAAATCTAAGCACCAAAAACCAAATAACCCAAATCGAAATCAAACATCCCATAAACACATAAAAATAATATAAAGCATTCAAGCATAGGCTATGTAATCGGAAAAACTATCACAAGAAAAATTATAAAATAATAATTTTATTCAATAATAATAATAGATAGTTTTATTCAGAAATAGACCTTATATATACAATAATTGAAATAAGCAAAAACTGATGTTATTTTTCTTGGATTTAGTATTACAGCATATAACTTAATCTCTAGAAGTGCTCTTGATATTCACTGAAGATTCTTCAGTGTTTTGATTCTTGAGTCTTCTCTTTTATTTCAGATGATTGAGTCTTTGTTTCAAAAGATTCACTCCCACCATCAACTTCAAAATACTTGACTCGAGCCACTTTTCATTCTTTGCAAAAGCTTCCAATTGTTCTTGAGCAATCTCAAAATATCTTATTAAATAGAATATGAGATCAAGTGATACTATGTTTAGTCTACGTTAGTGTTTGGTCTAACTTTTGTCCAACTTAGTGTTTGGTACTTGGAATTGACGTTGACCCGCGTTGACTCAGTTAAGTCTTAATTTAACTAATATCATCATTTAATTTATTTACACATTTACTATTTTACCCTCCACTTGTTACACATTTACATAAGATATTTGCACCCTCTCACTACACCAAATTTAGGGATTAGCAATGGTACGTGGCAGTTGCAAAGTGGTGTTGCAACAGTTCTCCTCTGTTGCGATAGTCGATGTTGCAGTTTTTCGCAACGGCTACATTACCGTTGCGATTTTTTCCCCGCAACAGATTCAAACTGTTGCAACGTCAAAAATTCGTAACAGTTTGAAACAGTTGCGAAATTTGATAGTCGCAACTGCAACAGACAGTTGCGAATTTTTTTGCAAAAATAAATAAATAGTGGTCTTGACCTGGACAAAACTAGATTTTGACCAGATCAAAACTGGTCAACTATTTGTGAATTGTTTACTGTTTTCATATTCACAATTTAAAGAGATTAATATATTACACTGAACATTCACTCTATTCATAAATTCAGTTCACAAATGTACAAAAATATTTGAATGTTGAATTGACACCAATACAAGTCCTAATAAGTTGGATATTTTCAACTTATTATGTCACACACCCACTTTCAATGTGCTGAGAGGAACGATTCTTATTGCTTCGATATAAAAAAGTGCAACTAAAATAGAGTCACCTTTGGAGTGTCTTTGCTTTTCTCAGCAGCTGAATTTGAACCAACCTAGATACGCTATTCCAGTCGTAATGCACACAACTAGAGTGAATACAAGCATCAGCCTAACCAAAAAAATACACAAAACAATCAGGCAAAAAGATAGAAAGACAACGGGAATGTAGAAATTCTTAAACAAACACGAGCAGGGAACAGAGATGCTGGATGCTTGAGTCACAAGTTAAATCAGATAGAAAAAACATGATACGTTAACACGCGTTGGTGTTTTTGGGTGGACTCATGTCATGGCCATTTCAGCACTTGAGAGTCTAAGACTCTTTCCTAGTAGTACATGCCTGTTCATAACAAAAATTTTCAGAGACACCCTTTCATATCAACCGTTCATATGGTGTCTACTACAAAGAAAAAAAATCACGGGAGCAACATAATTTTCTTCCAAGTATAAAACAACGTTAAGATTTTGGCAACTTTTTCATCCGGGCTACCCTTGGGGACTAAATAAATCTATCATATGGTGTTTTTATTCTCTCTTAAAACTATGTATGTAAGACTTTTGTGGTACATCACTTTTATTATTACTCAAATACATTCCATGTAAATGCTACGAGGGTGCAGGGGATATTCCACATGTTCAATGGAAACTTCCTAATAGAAAATGGTAAATGGGATTTCTTAAGTTGTTTTGTCGGTCTTGGTTATTTACGTCAACAAAAATTTCATCAAAATTGTTATCATTTGAAATGTAATAATGTGACGCATCACGCATATGATAAACGCCTGCTTTAATAACAACTTCAGAAGCACTTAGATTTAGGTTTAGGTTTAGGTTTGTCAAGTAAGTCACCTAGGAGACTATAGTATTAGACTACATCCAAAGAAAACCACCAGCAGTGATAACGAACCGGCTACTTAGGAGAATACAAAGATCTCAATCCTAGAATTTCATCTATCTCACACTGCGCTTTGTTATGTATGAAAAACCTTGAAGGATATAAATAAATCTATTACTCACAATCAGTTTATGGGAGTCACAGTTTCACCATCTCCCTGGACTTCGTCATATATATGTTCCTGCTTGCTCATCAGATGAATACCTAAAACAAAATAAGAGAGAAAGAATATTATTTTAGTTGTGGCTCATATACTTAAAACTTGCTAGAGGTGTCCATTTGCGAAACAAAAATCCAGCAAGAGGATATATAAAGAACAGAGGCCTGCAAGTAGCTGATTATATAATAACACTCCATCATTTCTTATTCAGTGCTACACAGTTGAATCTTCTAACCAATAATCCAATTATAACAACATCATCGTGTACGCAATGCGTTAAGTATATACATCTCTAACTTAACAAGTATATACAACTTACAAAGAACTATAAATCCATGTCTAAACAAAAGCAGACAAATTATGTCGAGTATTTTGATGTTTACCATTTTCCTGAACTTGCAGAGCAGTATAGTCCTGATGTGATCATAGTAATAGCCCAAATTGCTACTTGTGGAACTGAAAAGAGGAAAAAAATATCAAAGTCTGCATACTAAGGAGCACAACTAACAATGGAGAATATTGAGATGGAGAAATTAGAGATACAGGTACGAGACTACTCAAAAGAATAATTTAGGTGTTTACTTCTTTTTTTTACCCATTCATATACAAATTGGGGCAAGGAAAAACCACAATCCAAGCACAACCCAGGACCAGAAACAAGTCATCAGACATACTCCTTAACTACAAATCCAAAGCACTGGAATCACCTTTTTTTAATTGCTTATGTAGAGATTGTATACACTGCTAGACTTAAATTTAACCGTCATGTCAAGTCGTACTTCACAAAGAACCACAAAGTTCCAAAAATAAAATTATAACACTTCTTCCAGTGTTCCAAGGATATAAAAAATCCCAGGTTATTCAGGGGTGGCGCTTGCTTAGCTACTACTTCAGCTAACTTATTTTTGTTTACTATAACTATAAGGACTAAAAAAAAAAAACTGACAACTATACAATCAAGATGAATTTGACCAACTGCTTACTTAGATGACTCATCACTTTAGGGGCTTGTTGATAATAAAAATCCTTCACTAGTCTTTCTCAGCAGTAACTTGCTTACTTCTGTGCTGGTAAACATCCCAGTTGTACATCCAAAAGATAGTAACCTGGTGCAGCCAAAACTGACAATTAGCGAAGAGTTCAAATAAAATAGGATAGAGAAGTGATGACAAATAGGATAGAGAGAGTAACGTGACCTGGTACAGTAAGAAATATCTGAGGGGGTTCCCCTTGGAGCGTGATGATGTTCTTAGCAAAATGAACACCAAGAATTTAGAAATTCATCTTGAACCAAAGAAAGACGCCTTCAAATTGGAGTCGCATACCAGCTACATTGGAAGATGCTCCAGGTACATAAGCATTAGCTGAAAGAATGAAGCACATAGATTAATTACTAACAGACTGATCCAAGGAAAAACTTGTTAAAGTATACTACTGAGCACAACATAATGCAATATAACATTAACACTCACATCCATTGTAAGGGGTGCAAAATGATGCATCAAATTTTTTTTCATGTGAGGGAAGGAAAGGCCGATGAATTGAAAAATAGGCCTATAACAACCACACAATAGAGTGACTTACAAATGAACAAAGATTACCTGATCTATTGTAAGGAAACTTATGAATGGGCTCACCATCTGCATAAGAGGAACAAGGAGTACATGGTGATTAGTTCAGGGAGAAGATTGCATTTTAGACGCAACGCTTACCTGCAAATTTAACATATTACAACCAAATTTGAAAGAAAGAAAGAAGAAAAAAAAGATCGAAATTTAACTTGCAAAGAAGAAGGAATATAAGTAAAAGACATAATTCTGACCTACTAGCTTCTATCAGAGGGAGATGATCATTGTGGGGTTTCTCTATCACATTTTTCACCTACATATAAAGGTGGGAAAAAATAACGTCAGTGCATTGCAAGATAGCCCACAAAAGAATGTTATGTTTCCCATTGTGCAGTGTGCCCAAGTTCCCAAAAAAGACACAACTTATATAAATATGCTCGATGTAATGTTACCGAATAAAAGATGATAACAAGGAAATTGGACAAAACATAAACACACCGCACAAGGCATGAGCCATTTCAGAGATGAAAAATAGAAGGAACAAGATCTAACACGACAGGTACAAAAAAAATATGCAACAAGTATACATCATCATGCTTATATAATATGAGGGTTTGGTGTGTCACCCAACGGCCAGGATATATTGGATTTTCTAACTACTGGTTGGGATCTTCCCTCTTCTTCTAAAACAACGTACTTGAATTGTTTAATCCAACGGCTGTACGTCCGACTCTATGGGTATTTATTCTGTTTCTTAAATGCAAAATAAATTGGGATTTCATTGTATGTAACGGCAAGCTGTGTGGATGATATTGCATTTACATTCTCTCATCATGTTCAAGTAATCTTTCCTCTTTTACTTGACGTATCATAAACCCTAGGATGGCTGTCTATTCATCTCCTCACTAGCAGTAGGTATTCCCAATCCATATAGATTTTTGCCAACTACACTGGAAAAAAACACCCATCCTTGCATTATTAGGATTCTCTCTATAAAATGGCTAATTTCGATCAAGATCAGCATCATTTCCAATCGAACATGTAAGTCGTTCTCTCTTAACTTCCAATTTCGTTTCACGTCACCTTTCGATCCGGTGGTTCTTTTAAGTTTCATTCACGCAAAATTGCTTCAATTTTCGATTTCAGATTCTATGAGAATTTTATATCGTGGTTTTGGGTTTGCACTTCCTAATGTTAATTTCGTTTTACATCCCCTTTCGATCCGGCGATTCTTATAGGTTTCATTCATGCAAAATTGCTGCAATTTACGTTTTTAGATCCTATGAGAATTTTATGTTGTTGTTTTGGGTTTGCACTTCCTAATGTTAATTTTCCCAATTTTTTTTTAAAATCCTTCATTAGGTCTGGACTCTGTTCAATTAGGTTTCTGATGAAATTTCTATTTCAATTTTCAGTTGCTGCCCAGAGAACAGACGAAATGGCATCTCAAATCAATATCAAAACACAGCAGGTACCTTCCTCAGTTACCCAGGACAAGGTGAAAAGTTTACGATCCCTTGACGAAGGAAAATCAAGCGTCTTTACATTTCGTGTCACTAGGAAATGGGAAGAATTGGATTTTATGGCCTATGATTCATTTTTGAGTTGTTTTCAGTATGGATACTACACTCACAGAGGTTTTTTGTATAGAGGTCTAAACTAATACTATTTATTTCGTTTCGTTTCTTGAAACCACTATTAGCTCATTTCTTATTGTTTGTTCTACCATTATATTTATCATAAAAATGGAAGTGGTCAAGATTTTGGGTGCTCCATTTTGAGATTTTGGTATACATCCACCTCATATGTCATTTTGATTCTTCCTTTAGTAAAACATTTTTATTAATTTTATGTTTATTTTGGTGCTCCATTTTTAGAGTTTAGTATACAAGCGGCTTACATGTCATTCTGATTCTTTCTTTGATGTTTATTTTGGAGAGTACAGGGCAGGGGTTTGCAGCTTACCTTTCTTTTATGAACATTTTTAAAATTAATACGTATTTTGTAGGAACTGAAAATATTTTCGTTGATTTTAGGTTTATTGCAATGACGAGGAAGTACAACCGCTACTGCATACAGTACATTTTCCCATCTTTGTTGTTTCGATCTAAAAATAGTATCTCCAGAGGGTAACTCCCTGATCTGTTTTCATGAAGTTACGACTCTAGCTTATATGGTATATCCTATTCCATGTGTATGCACAGTTTTATAATTGATTTCGATGTAAATAACTAACAAGCTCATGTTTTGCTCACTCTGTAGATGATAACCAATATTCGATGGGCATCCATGCCTGATATGTGAACTCACCGTTTACAATCTTAAGTACGTGTTCTTTACCCTTTTTCATGTCGCCAATTATGTCATCTGAACATGCCAATATGTCCTTAACTACACAACGATTTCCCGTGTTAGGGAATAAGAAACTGAAGGTTAACTTCTAGGGTTCAACAACTGCACAACAGGTGGGGAGTGATCAGATTATCCCAGACTCCAATGCATGTCCTGCAGCTGTTGCTGTTTGCTCCACTTTTGTGTAAAATTAGCAAGGTTACACTCTATCTTTGTTTCTTTATTCTCATATTCATTTTGATATTTTAAGTACTTATCCATTATGAGGGTACTTTGTTAGTTACTCTGTTTGCATATACCTTTTGCTTTTGAAGTACTTACCCTAACCACTATGAATAACTTTAATGTCACCGTTGTAGAGAAGTTCAACCTCACCTCCACCACTGCCACCACGAGTTGCTGAACTACAAGATAACTTAGTTGAATCCATTTTGTTGTGTATATTTTAGCTTAGCATAATTAGCAAAGTCCTCGAGTAAATGTGCATATATAAATACAAATGTTGGTACCCTCCCAACAAAAAGAATACTCCAGTTTGGCCATTATGAAGTACTCTATTGTTACCGATATCGGTAGTATAGACAAGTAAACATGAGTTGTTTCTGGATGTCCAACAAGTATGTTATCTTGGACGTCCAATAAAATTGGATGGAGTTTGATTCGTGTTTACAGACTAACCCAAGCAACTAATTAGTAAATTTACTCTTAGGCTAATGCTTGAATGCAATGCTATTGCTATCATGATTCATAAAATTTAAAGATTTTTTCTCTAGAATCACCCGCACATGTTTAATAGGTCTGATACCTAAATATCTTTGTCTTCTTAAATTTGTTACGGCTGTGTACTTCTAGATGTTTTGTTTGTTTCTGCAGTATAGATCTTTTGTTTTTTTGGTGATATGAATGGTGTTAAAAACTCCATTAGATTTTTTCTAGGTGCCATGAGCCAAATGACATCCCTGAGGCGGTGGAAACTTATGTTTTACTTGGCAGGGGGGTAAACACTAGAAAATCATTTCACAAATAATTTCTTACAATTTATTGTTTCCGAGTGATCGTATGTTGTAAGGAGTTATAATACTAACTCATTTCATGTTTGTGACACTGAACTCAATTATGGAATCAGATTATTATACTTTACAATGGTTACTGTTCACTCCTAAGGTAAATATACCAGTAACAAAAGAATCTACAATTTTTAGTTTTAGATCTTTAAACCGTCCAGGTTCACTGATTTATAATTGTTCTTTTATGCGTGGTAATTTTGTCGCAGTAGCAATAAGATGGCTACATAAACTAAAGGAGTTGAATTATGCAAAATGATGGAAGTGGTTGGGAAGTTGAAATATCCGTTAACTATGAACTTATGAAAGATGAGATACTATGCTTGAATTGTCAATTAAAACAGTAGAGTCTAATATGTTAGAATGGAATTAGAAACATCAAAGGATGTTACGGAGTTATATGATAACTTAGGTATTCATATGGTCCAGTTAAGGAATTAATTCAGGGTTTACATTTTGTCTTTGTATATTTTTAGAATTCTCTTTGTTTCCCTTAATATATGCATGCTATATTTATCTTTACTATAGTTAGGAGAAAATTATTTGATTACCCAAAGTTTAGCAACACAACAATGAAAACGGTTGGTTTTTCTTTTTTTTTTGTGGTACAGGCTTTATGTAGTTTGTAAATGTACTTTGATTTTCGCCATCTCTACTTGCTTGAAGTTGTATTATTTTCAGGTGGTGTCGGAGAAACATGATGTTATGAACCTGATGTCATAAAGGAAAAACGATCTTAATTGCCCGGTCTAAATGCGTTTGTGCTGCCGAAGATTGATACTCATATATGTTAAGATTACAGACGAAAGTATTGAAATAAAAACAGAGAATACTATTGTAAATGTACTCAATCTTTTCAATCTCTAGGTCGGTATTGGGTTTTCTTCGGTTTTTGTTTGTATCGTTGTAAAGGAAATTTTGGTATGATTACTTGATGTTATAATGATGATTACAATGGAATACTACTGTCATAAACTTGATTTGTTCTACTGTAAAGTGATCGTACATGAGCTATTTTTCAGCTTATTTAGACATCCAATAATTCCAATATATGGTTGGAAAAAAATAAGAAGAGTAGACCTGAAGTACAGGCTTCTAAAAAAGCAAGCACCTGAAGATAAGAACAATTCTTTACACTCATGCTTCCCAATTATTATTCGATCAGTAGGTTCACGAATGGTAACTCTCGAAAGATAGCCCTCATAGACTATCAAATGATGAGTAAGGGGTTCTTTAGGTGAAACACGGCCATCACCACTTCGAATGCTTTCTCTGTGTCCATTCATCCCTGCAAATTTGCTTTTGCCATTTTTGAGGACTGGAGGCAAAACTTGAGAACATTTAAAAACTCAAACTAGCCATACGACAAAATACAGCGCATCCAACAAGAGACTGAAAGGAGTTTCAGGCTTCTGACGCGACCTTCCTGTGACATGAATACATACGTCAACATGAAATCGCATAAAACAAATACTGTAAACAAGAATAAACTCTACCAAAGGTGAATATAAGGCAAATCACGGCCAACATGCCACACATGATACAAAACTTCATTGTGTCAAATTCTTCGAGTTTGGTGGTTGTGGTACCGCAAAAGAAGAGTTCCATTACGTTACACTAAAAAAATGTTGGGCCAATGGGTTTTGTAATCCCCAAAAATCAAGCTATATCCTTTTCGATACCGTTTGGATGCAACCAGACTAATGAGCCTCCTATCTACGGCACTGTGAAACGACGTTGATCATTCCCTTAACCATAGTGTTATAATTATTCATCATATTTATGTTATCAGTTTGTCCATTTCAATTGACTACTTTATTCAGAGAACAAGTCATTATATTGGTGCAACTTAAATTATCAATTAGTTGCCGATCTTACAGACCCTCATGCAATGGATGGCAAAATTAGTGGTAGTACTCGAATGCACACTTCGTAGAATCGTAGAGACGGAAATCCAATGCCATGATTTAGACTAAAAGCGTAAAAATGTGTCGGTAAAAACTAATAACTAGGGAGTGGAAATGCCATTCATTTTGTCTTACTATTATGAAAATATATATTGCGTGTTCCCATTCAAATTTTTTGGGTCTCAATAAGGAAAGCATTAACAAATCTCAGTTAAAATGAAATTAGAATGAAATACTCTAAATCAACGGCAGAGGCAAAAACCAGGCTAAGGGAAGGAATTTTTTGATAAGAATAGCAACACATAATGAATTAACATTATAACTTTTCTACAATTTAAGGACTGAAGGAGTTTTGATGCGACTCGAATAAAGATCTCCATCCGCTGGCCAAAGAAAGTGTAAACCAAGGGAACCGATATTATTAGACTATCGAGATGCCCGTGCCTGTTCCTGTCATATGACTGTGCAAGATCCATATTCATACATTTAGAGAATTTATAATACCCTAGCTTAGGACAACGCGAAATAACCCGTGCCGTTACGGCACGGGTGATTCCCTAGTGCATAAATATGTAAGATTGCTTGTACGTGGGAGCAGAAGGAGGTGGCAACATCTTAAATGAAACAATTTCAGTCTGCACAAAGTATTCAGAACACTACCGAACTCCCAAAGCATAATCAAGGGCTAAAACAATTGAATACTCGGCAGTGCATGTTCATCATCAATCCTCTTCTCAATATATTGGTATTTCAGGTACCTTAAAACCACGTGTTCACTTGACTCAAGCTAGCATATATTTTTCTAATTTTCTTGTCATCAACTTGACATAAGTTGAGCACGTAAACATACATTTTGGGTTTATAGAATTTGATTCTACTGATCAAATTTCAAATAGATTCGTCGCTTTTGTCCTTAATTTGTGACTACATCATATAACTGCCTTGAGACATAGCATCTCCTAGTAAAAAGCAGATCGCTTTGTTTCAGGAAACAACATCTTGGAATCTAGACTAGAGTAAAAAAGCTAATCTGAAAAACCCAAAGAGATGTCAAAACAAGTTTATCGATATTCTCAAATCAGAAATATGAAACAAACACACTCGGGTAACTTCTACATCTTGAAATAGGAAATATAAGCACTAAAAAGAGAATTCAATATCAATTACTAAGGTAGAAAAGTTAAACCAACACAAACAGAAACTCAACAGAAAATTTATTTTATAAAGATTCCTGATCAGTATATACCTTTTCAATCCAAATTGTACACCTAAATCAACTCAATCCTAAATATAATAATTAACCCAGAAAACAAAAATACTGAGCTTGTCCAACCAAAGGAAAGGGTACTCTGACTGTCTGTATGGAGAAGGAAATCGTAACACAATGACCAAAGAGAAAGTGCAGAACAGCCAAAGAACGATACCGGCGACAGTTACCACTGATCGCAAACACAAGTTTAAAAATAGGAGCATGTACCTTGTAGAAAATTGTCTCATTTCTGTCGTGCAACCTGTTAAGGATACGCCACTTAGCCAATGCATATGAATCATTTGGTCCATCTCTTGCTTGCTCCTCCAGCCTTTTCAAATAAGATGTACAATCTATAATCCATACACAGACAAAAAGTGCAAATGAAATAACTTATTGAATATTTCAATTTGCATGATGAAAAAGGTTGAATGAGACTGCTTTTCTCAAAACCATATCGATGTTTCTAAAAATGATCATATAATCCTGGTTCTAAACCAACCAAAACACAATATCTTCCAGTCACATTCATTTACAGAAAAAATAAATATACTACAATAACAAATTTTATCAATTAAAACAATGTTAAGACATCTTTATCATCAATTTGACATTATTGCAGTAGAATCAAACAAATCATATCTTGCACTTATATCTAATTGAAAAGGAAAAACAGTAAATCAAAACTAGGGTTTTGTTTATACCTTTGTTTACATCTAACATTTGAAGAAAAAAAAAACCAAATTAATAAAATTTGAGGAAAGAGTTAACGATTCTCCAAATGGGTTTATAAAGAAATCTTATGAAAAAGGAGAAAGGATTTTGGGGGAATCTCGTGCCAAAAAACGCTCATAGAACAGAGAAACACACTTGCAATCAGATTATCTCTGATTTCCCTCTTTAGGTCAAATAATTGTAATTTGTAAATGATTTATAATCAGATTAATCCAGATAATAACATGGTGAGCATGAATTTGAACTAAGATCAGAAATTGGGTTAAAGACTTTGAGTGGAAAAAAGTCAAAAGCAGAAGAAAAAAAAATCTGAATCTAGGTTTTTTTTCGTAGAAGTGAAACAAAAAAGGGGAAGAAATAGTTCATAGTGACGATACGTTTCTTCCCCGACAACGACAATAAGGCCGGTCTGGTTTTTATCTTGATTTGATAACAACAGTGGTGGTGATAGAAAAAGGGAAAACTCATAGGGAGAACGAGAGAGGAAAAGAAAATGAGATAGAGAATGTGAGTCTGTTCGATGATTAATGAGATAAAAAGACCCGAGTAAGATTTCCCAAGTATCTGAATCGGCTGAATAATGAGTCAGTTGAAAGTGTAGGCAACCGCACAGATTTTCCGCACGCGCATAACTGGATTTAGTTGCGAATCGCAACTGAAGTAAACAATTGCAAGTTTTGTAACTGTTTTAAGCTGTTGCGAAGTTTTTGCAACTGAAATTAGAAACTGAAAATTCGCAAAAGCCACTAAGCTGTTGCGAAATCTAGTTACTAATCCCTGAATTTGGTGTAGTGTCTCTTGTCTACTCTAATTTCGTTGCCATCGTCAAAATTATATCTCCCCACCACCATCACTGATTCACCATTTCATTACCTTCATCAATATCGATCCAAGCATGAACACCTGTCTTCATAATTACACATACATAAATAGAGTTTCATCACATTAGATGTGAAATTGTTGCAAATCTATATAAAAGAAAACAGACAAAACTACCTTTTTCAATCAAATGCCTTTATCTAGTCATTAACATCATATTTCCCCCACCACCATTGTAACGAGGTGACCTGGTTTTTGATACTGTCGATTCAAAAAGGTAACATAAATTTTTAAGGAATGGATTTCGATTCTTGATCCGATTCATTGAATTTAGCTCCACACGCATTGGCCAGTTTGAGCAAAGTATCATCGAAAAAAATTTGTTTGTTTACAAAAGTTTGGGTTGGTATGACGGCGGAATTCATATTTTTTTTGTTGAAACAACCCTAATCGTATAAGGTATCCTGAGAAGAAAAAACGAATAAGTGAAGATTCTGGTGATGTTCATAGCCGAGATAGTGGCGTTGGTGCGGTTAATACGGGTTGATGAATGAAGTGGATTAATGAATGTTTTAGTGTCTATATGGATTTTCAGGAGAATGAGTTTATATGGATTTTGATTGAATGCAGGGAAGGAGATATACAAGGAATGATATGCAGATTTAACACTTCCCTCAATCACCACCAGGCACCAACTAAAACACCCATAACTTGTTCGAGTAAAGTCCTGAACGACAAGTTCTTCACAAATTAAAGTTTGTCATGGGTTTTGATGAGTGTTTGTGAAGATTTAAGACAAATTTTTCAAGCCTGAAGTCAGAAAAGTTGTTAGATTTTAAGTTCACTTACAGAAAATTAAGGTTTATGTGGGCAAGGAAGAAGAATATTAAGGTGTCTTGAAAAATATTTAGCCATCCATGTATACTTGAAATTGATGGTTTAGATAAAATACAAAAAATTATTCAATTCCGTTGATTAGAACTAGACTTAGCCGAGTCAAAAAAAGTCAACGTCTGTTTCAAGTATCAAGCACTAAGTTGGACAAAAGTTAGACCAAAGGCTAATATTGGACAAAATATAAGTACCAAAAACCAAATAACCCTTTCGGTTTTCATAACCTTATTCGATCTCATATGATGTGAACCCTTACGGTTTGTGTGGCTTTTTGATTTAGCAGGATTAAGTTCTAGCCCATGTTGGTAGGCTTTATCAAAGGATCATAAGTTGTTCCGATTGAGACTCATATGTAAAAATTCACAATGTGTTGAATCAATTTGTGTTTATAAGTTGTGTTTAGCATAAACATATGTGTTTCTGGTTTTCAACTTTTGCTATTGGCACGCATTAGTTAAATCCGATTCAACCTTTCTCTGGTAAAGTTTGCTCTTGTTGTTGTTCTTTTTTTCTTGCGAGAGAATGACAACACAATGGGGGAGAGTTCTAACTTGAACTTGCGCTTAATGTTATATCTTTTTGGGGAGAAGAGGATGAAGAATCTGAGGTAACGAATTTTTTAGTTAATCATTTTCCTGTTAAAGAAAAGCCTGATTTTTTGCATATATTTTGCATTTGCTTAACAAAATTTTAGTACAATTGATATTTATTCCATTATGTATGTATGGGATGAGTGTGTGTGTGATTCAATTGTTACTGGTTAAGAAAAACTATTATTTTTTGATATCTTCTTTATTGTTTGGTATCAAGTGTTTTTGGCATAACGAAATTTCGGTGCAATTGCGGTGCTATACTGTCTATGTTTGTTTCAATTGCTTCCGGTTAAGAGAAATAATTGTGCAAGTCAATTTTTTTGGTTTGTATGTATTTTTTATGGCTTAACAAAATACGGGATCATTTTTTTAGTCCAATTCGATTCCGGATAAGAGAAACTAAGTGAATTCTGATCTTAGTTATGAAAATGCGGGGGTCTAACAACCTCACCCAATATTTCGATTGGCAATCTGTATAGACTAACTCCAATATAATTTCAAGAGAATCAACTAGACAATTAAACTCAATCTTAAGAAAGATATGTCAAGGAGTTAAATATCTCTATCTCTAATTCAATCCGCAATCAGCAAATAGAAATCTGCGAGCCTGATTGAATATAAGAGATGAAAACTTGAACGGTACCAAAAACCAATGTTCAAGGATCAATCAATTTCAATCAAAAACCAAAGGTTGGATTTCACTATTGATTGATATAATGCACAATCTGTGATATTTCTATTATATAACAAAATATAATGCGGAAAAGAAATAACACAGACACCAGAAGTTTTGTTAACGAGAGGAAACCGCAAATGCAGAAAAACTCCGGGACCTAGTCCAGTTTGAACACCACACTGTATTAAGCCGCTACAGACTCTAGCCTACTACAAATTAACTTCGGTCTGGACTGTAGTTGAATCCCAATCAATCTCACACTGATTCAAGGTACAGTTGCGCTACTTACGTCTCTGATCCCAGCAGGATACTACGCACTTGATTCCCTTAGCTGATCTCACCCACAACCAAGAGTTGCTACGACCCAAAGTCGAAGACTTTAATAAACAAATTTGTCTCACACAAAAATACCTATGAGTTTTGTTCTGTCTTTTGATAAATCAAAGTGAACAGGAACCAATCGATAACCCGGACTTATATTCCCGAAGAACTATCTAGAATTATCAATCACCTTACAATAATCTTAATCGACTTGCGAAACAGGATATTGCGGAATCACAAACGATGATACGAAGATGTTTGTGACTTCTTTTATATCTTGCCCATCGGAGATATTAATCTCAAGCCAATCCTATAATTATACTCGTACGATAGAAATAGCAAGATAAGATCATGCAACTACAGAGAAAATAGTTGGGTCTGGCTTCACAATCCCAATGAAGTCTTTAAGTCAATAACTTACCGGATCTCGAGAAGAAACCTAAGGTTAAAGGAAAATCGACTCTAGCTTACACAACTAGTATCATACAGGAGGTGTGGGTATTAGGTTTCCCAGTTGCTAGAGTTCTCCTTTATATAGTTTTCAAATCATGGTTTGCAATCTAAGTTACCTTAGTAATAAAGCATTTCATATTCACCGTAAGATGAAAAACTGATTAGATTAAAGCTAATATCTTTCAACCGTTAGATCAAATCTTAGCTTGTTATACAAAAATGAAATGCACATTCATTTAGGTTTGGGTAACCGTACCTAAACATGTACACTTAGTCAGTTAGCCATATGAGCACTTTCAAATCAACCATATTCATCTTCACCACAAATAGTTCAAATGACTTCAAAAGAACTAGTTAGAGAGTTTTTCACTTGCTTAGATCTTATAGAAGTGCAAAACACAATTTAAACAAAATCGGTTTGATTCTCTTGAATCAAGTCATGAACATTATATCCACGTTTTGCAAAGATTGCATTCCTATTTTATAAATGTTTGAGTTCATGAACTACCGATCTTAGAATGTAACACACTTAAGTATGCATACGGGTGTGTGTACTTAAGTAACCGGTTTTGAGTTTGCTTAAGTTTCCAAAAATCAGCAGAAATTCACCAATGTGAACTTTCCGCCATTAAGTGTACGTGTACGCATACTTTAGGTAACCAGATAAGAGTTTTTTATTTCCTAAACACAGTAGAAATTCACGGACGTGAAATTCCGCCAGTATATGTACGGGTTCAGCACAGTTTGTTACTTATCTAATCTCCATCCACCAATTGTACACATTCAATAATGCTCACATTCAGTTCCCGGTTTATGGACTTATACATTAATGTGCAAACACACTGTGCTTATATCCAAGGATGGTTACTTAATCTAAACTCTCATTTCAATCATTGAAACATTCTTAGAGGATGTTATATAATTGTTATTCACAAACTATTTTTCATCAAAGCGATTTTCAAGTCATTAAAATATCAACATGACATTCGTTACGAGTAAATATGAACTTGGATAAAGTGAAAGCTTACTAACACATATTTCGAGAAATAGATAAGCGAGATAAACTCGGCTCGAAATAAAAAATATGTATAATTGAAATCTATACCACCACTTTAGAGTATATACCACCACCAGTTGATCCAGACGCACAAACAGAAACTAGCCCAACTGAAATAACACTTTCCTCACTAACTGATTCACTTGAGTGATAGATAAGTTTAAGTATCCACATACCTTTTAGTCGATGAAGTTCCACTGGTTCCTTGAGTAGTTCTTCGTCTTCATATGATGATCGCGGTGGAGTCCGGAGCTCAAATACACTTTACTATCCTAGTCCGAGACTTAGCTATAAGTAGACTAGAAATCAAGACATATAGTTTTAACAACTAAATTTGACAAACAAGCTTGAGATAGCAATGCTTGCGAGTTCGACCGAGCAAGGATCTAACAATCTCCCCCTTTGTAAATTTTAGTGACAAAACTATCAATACATATGTAATACAAAATAAATAAACTTTGAAGCTTCTCTCGTCCACATACTTGATCTCATTGGTTCTTCAATATTACACGAAATCTTCTTCACTTCCAAGTACTCTCATGATTCCATAGATGTTCAATTCAACATCATAGTTGTTGAAGATCCGTAGCCATAACAATGAGAAAACAAAAGCTCTCAGTTATTGTTATACAGTGTCATAGTATCATTACACGGCATCAAAGTTCAGTTGTATAACAACTTCGACAACAATACTATGGTGATATGTATCACTCCCCGTTAGTCAATGATTTCATCTCAACATGAAAACCACTCCCTCTTACATGATGATCCAAAAACCATATGTATTTGTAGTGTGAACTACACACTAATTCTCCCCTTTTTTTCAAATTTTTTGGCAAAGGTACGAAAACTAGTGGGATCCTATTGAAATTTCCACGAAGATACTTCTTGACCAAAGAAAAGAACATATCAACTTTTTTAGATGCAATCATAAAGCCGAAGGTAAAAGCAAGTTCAAAAAGAACTCTCCCCCCAAAAATGTCATTCCTGAAAGAACAACAAGAGTGACCTTACTTTCACAAGAAAAGAAAGATTTCCTTGGACACCAAAAAATCACTAAATAAAATGATTTTGTATCCAAAAATCCCAACTAAACTAACCACAAGAGAACCCATAATTAATTTAATCGGAATACTCAACCAAATTAACCACAAATTCATGATTAATCTAGTTGGAAATGCTCACATAAGAGAACTTATTGAGCCGCACAGCATATTCATAAAGAATAGATCAAGGAAGATAAATGCTACGGAATAAACAAAGATTCATTATATTTTATTACTATTCGGTTAACGACATATAATAGACATAATCTTTGTAAAAAAAAATCATCCTATCTTGTATCCATTATTTGCATAATGACATAATAGGTTCAATTTTTGTTTGTCAAAAGTTCATTCGATCTTTTATCAATACATGCAAATCGACATATGAAAGAGATAACTTTTGATAATTTATGGGACAATCATAGTTCACGGATGCAAACACACATATCCCATAACATATTGCAATATATAAAATCATAAAGATTAATACTGCAAAATCATCTTCCAAATAAATTTTAGAATTTAAATAAATAAATCTAAAAACATTGCAAGATGAAAACGTTGGACATAGCTATGTATACTCACAATACTAGCTTTTCCAAACCCTAGTTATCCTTTTTAACAAAAACAAGAATAAAATTCTTATAAGAATTTTCCTAGACAAAATAAATTAGCCAAGACGTGCGATAAGGGATCGAACATTGTCAAGTTCCTCATATGCTTACCTCAGTTTGGTTCTCAGAAACTCAAGATTCTTTGTAGCAATTGCAAGTTGATCACGTACGACTTCAAAATATTTAAGAATATTTCCTACCAGTTGTGATGACATCTGAACTGGTTGATTATTTTCATGATCAATTGCATGAAAGCAATTTATGAGAATATGGTTCTCATAAAACTCAGCAATGTTGTTTTCTTCATTATCAGATTCCTTTTTGCATCTATTCATAGTGTGCGCCATTATCTCACCAGAGACTATTGACGTTACCGAACGAGTATATATCAAAGAATGAGTTCATGATATATACATATGTTATGAGATACACATAAGGAAACCCTAGGGTTACTCGTATAGGTCGGTAATGGTCCAGGTGAACAAACGCTCAAGGTTATGAACCAAGTTTCAAAACCAAAAAAAAAAAAAAAAACCATGGAGCCTTAATTTCAAAAGAAGCTTTGATAGAAACATATTGACAAAAATTCTTAATTCAAGAGAAATAAGATCATTGTTGATAGACAACAATTCAGTTGTCAATAGGAGGGATGCTGAAGATAAAACTTCAGTGACTCAACAATGTGAGTTTTTCTCAAGAGTTTTATTGATCAACTATATTTCATTACGAAAAGATAGCTAGAGCGAGGCCCAACTAAAATTGATCATTTAAAGAACCAAATGAATACTACAACAACCATTTTTGTTAAGAATAGACACTTTTTGAGACCTATGTGCATCCTCACATGGATTCAAAGAGGATGTACAATAAAGGGTGGTCAAGTTGTAGTTTGAGCATATATCTCATCAACATTTTCCTTCTTCTTCTTATAAGAATCGTCAGAAAGGTTGGAAGGATTAGTCTCAATAGAAATTTCACAAGGAGGACAAAACGTACCTGAAGATGATGTCTTCATTAATTTTTTGATTTTCTAATTGAGTTAATTTATACTGGTCCTTATATCTGAAGCATGATTGTTTATGTGAATATAATCAGGAGAAGACACTTTGGACCCATTGCTTTTTTTGCCAATAGGTAAGGAGTTTGAAACATCCTTCTTCCTTTGATGCCTTTTTCTCTTTATTGGGACATCAAAATACTTAGTCGTCCATATGACATTCTTCCATCTACGATTGTAAACAAAATTAGTGTCATATATATAACCAAGAGAGGACTTATCACAGTACTTTTTCTGATTGGAGACTAGAATGTTTTCAGCATAAAGAGAAACAAGCTTGATTACTTCTGTAGACATCCATACGATAATGTTATGAAGTTTTTCATTTCTCATTCTAAAATGAAATTTCCTTTCAACTCGACCTTTGTTTCCACAATAGTAACAGTTGAAGGTAGCGTTTTTGAGTGCTCTCCTATGACCGGTTTTTGAAGGTTGGTTACAATATTTGTTCATAGGAACATCAGCTGCAGTAGGTGATTTTTCACATCGCGAATTGTCGTTAGCATAGTCAAACTTGATCTTACTAGTTCTTGGAGCATCTATTCATTTATATCCCAGACCACGTTGTTTATGGGTAAAAACTATTTCTGCTGGTTTTGGTAATTTTGGGTATGTGGATGAGAAATGAATATAAACCCTAAAAACAATGCACTGCGCGTGAGTGCTTTTGATTCGAGAGATCAATCTGTACAATTCTGGCTTAAACCAAGAAATGGTCATTCCATACTTGCTTCGGTCACAAAGTGAAGGAGATGGGGTTGATCTTAGGGAGGGAAGTGAACAAGGTGTTGAGATTGTGAAGGTGTTGGCTGTTTATGACTTGTATCAGAATATTGAACTGGCTTACACCATGAAAGCTATCAGTTCTGGGTGTTTTCTGAATACTGTGACAACACTTGATTTTTCTGTGTTCGTCTGTCCTATTTGGAAATAGGTGAAAGACCTATTTATACAAATTATTGAGCGCAACCCTCATCTCATAGGAATTGGTGGAGGTTAAGTGATGGAGCAGTGGGGGTCTATTAGGAGTGTCGATTGTTACACGATCACACCTTTGCCTACTTCCCTCTTTACTGTTAACTGTCCACCTCTTCCTGACCTATTCTTGTAATGGCGCGTTGCACGCTACACGCTGTAAACCGCCAGATCAATACCCCTGTGTGTATCCCCTAGTTTGTGACATGCTTGATATCTCAAATGAGTGGGTCGAGTTGTGGGACCGGCCGCAGGAAATATCACACGGTACTAAGTTATTTAAGAAGTTGATATTCATGAAATATCGTATATACTCAATGCATGTAATGCATCGAAAACAATCAATACGTACGAAGCATCGTTGTTTTAAAGTTTAACCGAATAAGTCGCGGATTAAGCGTCTTAAAATTGCATCATGTCCAACCATCTTCAAGTGATCGTTTGGAGGCTGCATGGGTGAGCCTTCCCCTGGTCGATCACTCCTTGTGGAAGAGTGGTGGTCGGTGATCACCGAGGTGCTTCATTGGTCGTCTAGCCTTTAACCTAGGTTGTCCGACCAAGCTTGTAAGGTTGGACAGACGAGATTGTTTGCGGCATAAATATATGATCGTTGATGAAATTTTCGGGTTTTTAAGAGGCGCGCAAGCATCCTTATTTGGCTTGATCGAATTCAAGCATGTGCATTAATTTTGGTCGGACCGATCGGTCATGCAAGAAGGAGGTCTATTGTAGTGCACGCCTATACCTTTAAGTCCCATGAAGGCTTGATATAGGCCACTCAAATTGGATAGATAAGATGAGTGTTCGTGATCAATTTGCGACAGGAATCCATTGCCGAAAGGATTTGGAAGTCGCGTGAGATCCCACCTTTGGGCATGCGTTTCGAGGCACTAGGCCATGGCTATCCATGGCCGGCCGATCACACGCACAGGTGGTCCCATGGTGTTCACGTCGATGTCCTTGGGACCTCTTGAGTATCTACACCCTCCGTTTAGGCTGGCGAAGATGGATGGACACGATCGAACTACGACAGATATGCATCTCCCCAAACCCTAATTAGGGTTTAGAATCGGTCACGCGTATGTGATTTTGGCCAAACAGTTTGGCGCATTGTGATCCTCCTTTGGAGAGAACAATCACGTGGGGCCCATGTTGGGCCAACGGTGAACGTATGTGAACCTTCCTGATGATCCTAAGTTCGATCTAAGCCATCCAAATAGGCTGGCTAAGTTGGATGGTTGTGATCAATTTAAGACATTAGTGAAACTTCCGCGACCCTTAGAAGCATCACGCCTGCCATGGTTTGAGCAAAGATCTTATTTCTCCATGGCTTACCGTGACAAAACCGATCAGGTGAGGAAAAAGTGGGCCCGCCAATGAGTGTATTAGTGCTTCCATGATCATTCGTGGGATGATCTAATCCTTCCAACTAGGCTGGAAAAGTTGAACGGTTGTGATGATTTTAAGACTGATTTGATCAGTTTATGTTCGATCGAACCTTTAGAAGGCTGCACGGCCATCCTACTTAGGGTTGGCGTTCGATGGTGCTAGGAGTTGTTCGTGTGATGCCCGACCGGCTAGGGCATAAGTGGGACCGCCGGTGATCATCACGACAATCGCCTATTTTTTCCAAGGTTTGGCTAGGCTTGTTAAATTGTGCGGCCAACTTGTGTGGCCGCGATCGTTTCTGAGACTGATATGGACAATCTAGATTTCCCTTAAGGAAATTAAGAATGCTCGATCGGGCTAACCAAAGCGCGTCAATGCGAGACTCTCTTTGTCAGAGAGTGATATAGCATGTGTGAGTACTTCGTGCATGTCTCAATATTGGCACAGAGATTCGTGCTACTCTACTGAGAGTGAACACTCAGTCGTCATGTCATGTCAATAATGAGAGTTTGGCTGAGAACACAACACGGAAAATACTAGGCAAATTATGCATTAATTGTTAATGCTGATAAAATTCACAGAATATTTGGGATTGCTGTTGCACGCACCATTCTGGGAGAATTTCATGTATATATTGAATTGCTTCAAATAAAGTGAAGAGGTTTTCTACACTCTGCCACTTCTTAAACGACCTTTCCGTTGCAGGGTGACATCACCTAAAGTACTGGTTTTATAATTTTATCCCTGAAAGAAAATCCACCGTCAACACGCGTGTATCACGATGTTCTTTACATGCTCCTAGCATAGAAGATAATTTTGTAGGGATAACATTGAATCTTTTCAGTTTCTCTTCTAGTGATTATACCTCGTTTACAGTTGTGGCTAGATCGTCCTTCAATTGTTTTTCTTTAGCAAGAAAAGGGATTTCTCTATCATTAGAGTATTTTTGTTGAGAGTCATACCTTGCCTCAGATTATGCAAGTCTTTCTTTCAACACACAAAAACTCTTATGAAGTTTTTCACATTCAGTATTCTTTGAATGCAATTATTCATCATGATATTTAAGGATGGTTTGTAAAAGTTTATAACCACGATCATATCCATTAAAGAGGTTCTTTAGTTTCATGTTTTCAAGACAGAGAGGAATCAGATATTCAGCCAAGTAATCGGGTGACCCTTTGTTGTTTATGATATCGAAAAAGAGCATGATATACTGTGAGACTTCCTCATCAATACTTGGTCCCTTGTCTGAATCACTTTCATCTGAAAGTTCATCCACTTATTTATCTAGGAGATTTTCCCAGTTGACGCCGGTTTTCGACAGAGGGTAAGATGTGAGAGATATTTTAGAAGTCTCAAGGCTCTGAACCGAATCAAAACGATTCTGAACTGGTTTTTCGTAATCAGAGATATCATTACTGTCCATATAGTTAGATCGCTACAAACACAGACTTTTGAGGTTTTAAACGTATTTGCCTGCTCTGATACCAATTGAAAATGCGGGGGTCTAACAACCTCACCCAATATTTCTCTTAGAAATATGTATGGACTAACTCCAATATACTTTCAAGAGAATCAACTAGACAGTTAGAATCAATCTTAAGAAAGATATATCAAATAGTTAAATATTTTTTTTATCTCTAATTCAATCTGTAATCAGCATATAGAAATTTACAAGCCCGATTAAATATAAGAGATGAAAACTTGAACGGTACCAAAGACCAATGTTCAAGGATCAATAAATTTCAATCAACAACCAAAGGTTGGATTTCACTATTGATTGATACAACGCACAATCTGTGATATTTCTATTATATAAAAAAAATATAATAAGGAAAAGAAATAACACAAACACCGAAGTTTTGTTAAAAAGGAAACCGCAAATGCAGAAAAACCCCGGGACCTAGTCCAGTTTGAACACCACACTGTATTAAGCCAATACATACTTTAGCCTACTACAAATTAACTTCGGTCTGGACTGTAGTTGAACCCCAATCAATCTCATATTGATTCAAGGTACAGTTACGTTCCTTAGATCTCTGAACACAGCAAGATACTACTCACTTGATTCCCTTAGCTGATCTCACCCACAACCAAGAGTTGTTACGACCCAAAGTCAAAGACTTAAATAAACAAATCAATCTCACAAGAAAAGTCTATGATAATAGATAAATCTGTCTCCCACATAAATACCTATGAGTTTTGCTCCGTCTTTTGATAAATCAAGTTGAACAGGAACCAACCGATAACCTGAAATTATATTCCCGAAGAACATCCTAGAATTATCAATCAC
This sequence comes from Papaver bracteatum, assembly GCA_023529315.1. NCBI lineage: Eukaryota > Viridiplantae > Streptophyta > Magnoliopsida > Ranunculales > Papaveraceae > Papaver > Papaver bracteatum. The sequence continues at coordinate 193,807 of JAJJWX010001841.1, forward strand.
CTCAAAATAATCTTAATCGACTAGCGAAACAAGATATTGCAGAATCACAAACGATGAGACGAAGATGTTTGTGGCTTATTTTCTATCTTGCATATCGGAGATATTAATCTCAATACAATCTTACAATTATACTCGTATGATAGAAACAGTAAGATCAGATCACGTAACTACAGAGAAAATAGTTAGCTCTGGCTTCACAATCTCAATAAAGTCGTTAGCCTACAGGGTCTTGAGAAGAAACCTAAGGTTAAAGGAGAATTGACTCTAGCTTACACAACTAGTATCACACAGGAGGTATTGGGATTAGGTTTCCCAGTTGCTAGAGTTTTCCTTTATTTTGTTTTCAAATCTGGGCCTGCAATCAAGTTACCTTGGTAACAAAGCATTTAATATTCACCGTTAGATGAAAACCTGATTAGATTAAAGCTAATATCTTTCAACAATTAGATCGAATCTTAGCTTGTTATACACAAATGAAATGCACGTTAATTTAGGTCTGGGTAACCGTACCTAAACATGTACACTTAGTCGGTTCAACAATAGTTAACCAATGGTTAGCCATATGAGCACTTTCATATCAACCATATTCATATGCACCACAAATAGTTCAAATGACTTCAAAAGAACTAGTTAGAGAGTTGTTCACTTGCTTAGATCTTATAGAAGTACAAGACACAATTGAAGCAAAATCGGTTTGATTCACTTGAATCAATTCATGAACATTATAGTCACGTTTGGCAAAGATTGCATTCCTATTTTATAAATGTTTGAGTTCATGAACTACCGATCTTAGAATGTAACACACTTAAGTATGCGTACAGGTATGCATACTTAAGTAACCGGTTTTGAGTTTGCTTAAGTTTCCAAACTCAGCAGAAATTCACGAACGTGAACTTTCCGCCAGTACGTGTACGGGTACGCATATTTTAGGTAACCAGATAAGAGTTTGTTATTTCCTAAACACAGTAGAAATTCACGGACGTGAACTTCCGCCAGTATGTATACGGGTTCAGCACAGTTTGTTACTTATCTAATCTCTATCCACCAATTGTACACATTCAAGAATGCACACACTCAGTTCCCGGTTTATGGACTTATACATTAATGTGCAAACACACTGTGATTATATCCAAGGATGGTTACATAATCTAAACTCTCAATTCAATCATTGAAACATTCTTAGAGGATGTTATATAGTTGTTATTCACAAACAATTTTTCATCAAAGCGATTTTCAAGTCATTGAAATATCAACATTACATTCGTCACGAGTAAAGATGAACTTGGATAAAGCGAAAGCTTACCAACACATATTTCGAAAAATAGATAAGCGAGATAAACTCGGCTCGAAATAACAAATGTGTATGATTGAAATCTATATACTTATACGACTTTTGTCTCAAAATAGGAGATAGAGTATATAGACTTTTGAGTGATAGATAAGTTCAAGTTTCCACATACCTTTTAGTCGATGAAGTTCCACTAGTTCCTTGAGTAGTTCTTTGTCTTCATATGATGATCGCGGTGGAGTCTGGAGCTCAACTACACTTTACTATCCTAGTCCGAGACTTAGTTATAAGTATACTAGAAATCAAGAAATATAGTTTTAACAACTAAATTTGACAAACAAGCTTGAGATAGAAACGCTTGCGAGTTCGACCGAGCAATGCTCTAACAATCTCCCCTTTTGTCAATTTTAGTGAAAAAACTATCAATACATATGGAATATAAAATAAATAAACTTTGTAGCTTCTCTCGTCCACATAATTGATCTCCTTGGTTCTTCAAAATTAATCGAAATCTTCTTCACTTCCAAGTACTCCCATGATTCCATAAATGTTCAATTCAGCATCATAGTTGTTGAAGATTCGTATCCATAACAATGAGAAAACAAAAGCTCTCAATCATTGTTATACAATGTCATAGTATCATTACACGGCATCAAAGTTCAGTTGTATCACAACTTCGACAACAATACTATGGTGATATGTATTACTCCCCCTAAGTCAATGCTTTCATCTCAACATGAAAACCACTCCCTCTTACATGATGATCCGTAAACCATATGAATTTGTAATGTGAACTACACATTAATTATCCCCTTTTTTATCAATAAAATTGGCAAAGGTACGAAAACTTGTGGGATCCTGATGAAATTTCCACGGAGATACTTCATGACCAAAGAAAATCACATATCAACTTTTTTAGATGCAATCATAAAGCCAAAGTTAAAAGCATTCATCAAGGAGTTTATAAATATACAAGATAACCCCTGTATTATTCCACAACCGCACTCCCCACAAATATATGGAAATTAAGCGCAAGTTCAAAAAGAACTCTCCCCCAAAAAATGTCATTCCCGAAAGAAGAGCGACCTTACATTCAAAAGGAAAGAAGGATTTCCCTGGACACCTAAAAATCACAAAAGAAACTAATTTTGTATCCAAAAATCCCAACTAAACTAACCACAAGAGAACCCATGATTAATTTAATCGGAATACTCAACCAAATTAACCACAAATTCATGATTAATATAGTTGGAAATGCTCACATAAGAGAACTTATGGAGCCGCACAATATATTCATAAAGAATAGATCAGGGAAGATAAATACTGATGAATAAACAAGATTTATTCTATTTCATCACTATTTGCATAACGACAAATAATAGACATAATCTTTGTAAACAAAAATTCATCCTATCTTTTATCAATTACTTGCATAATGACATAATAGGTTCAATTTTAATTTGTTTGTCAAAAGTTCATTCGATATTTTACCAATACATGCATATCGACATATAAAAGAGATAATTTTAGACATTTTATGGGATAATCATAGTTCACGGACCCAAACACACATATCCCATAACATATTGCAATATATAAAATCAAAAACATCAAAATCATCTTCCAAATAAACTTTAGAATTTAAATAAATAAATCTAAAAACATTGCAAGATGAAAACGTTGGACATAGCTATGTATACTCACAATACTAGCTATTCCAAACCCTAGTTATCCTTTTTAACAAAAACAAGAATAAAATTCTTATAAGAATTTCCTAGACAAAATAAATTAGCCAAGACGTGCGATAAGGGATCGAACACAGTCAAGCTCCTCATATGCTTACCTCAGTTTGGTTCTCAGAAACTCAAGATTTTTTGTAGCAATTGCAAGTTGATCACGTACGACTTCAAAATATTTAAGAAGATTTCCTACCAGTTGTGATGAAATCTGAACTGGTTGGTTGTTTTCACGATCAATTTCATGAAAGTAATTTATGAGAACAGGGTTCTCATAAAACTCAGCAATGTTGTTTTCTTCATTATCAGCTTCCTTTTTGCATCTATTCATAGTGTGCACCATTATCTCACCAGAGACTATTGATGTTACCGAGCGAGTATATATGAAATAATGAGTTCGTGATATATACATATGTTATGAGATACACATAAGGAAACCCTAGGGTTACTTGTATAGGTCGGTAATGGGCCAGGTGTACAAACGCTCAAGGTTATGAACCAAGTTTCAAAACCAAAAAATAAAAATCACGGAGCCTTAATTTCAAAAGAAGCTTTGATAGAAACAGTTTAAAAGAAATTCTTAATTCAAGAGAAATAAGATCATTGTTGATAGAAAACAATTCAATTGTCAATAAGAGGGATGCTGAAGATAAAACTTCAGTGACTCAACAATGCGAGTTTTTCTCAAGAGTTTTATTGATCAACTATATTTCATTACGAAAAAATAGCTAGAGTGAGGCCCAACTAAAATTGATCATTTAAAGAACCAAACAAATACTACAACAACCATTTTTTGTTAAGAAGAGACACTTCTTGAGACCTATGTGCATCCTCACATGGATTCAAAGAGGATGCACAATAAAGGGTGGTCAAGTTGTAGTTTAAGCATATAGCTCATCAACATTTTCCTTCTTCTTCTTATAAGAATCATCATAAAGGTTAGCAGGATTAGTCTCAATAAGAATTTCACAAGGAGGACAAAACGTACCTGAAGATGATGCCTTCCTTAATTTTTTGATTTTCCGTTTGAGTCTATTTATACTGGTCCTTATATCTGAAGCATGATTATTGATGTGAATATAATCAGGGGCAGACACTTTGGACCCAGTGCTTTCTTTGCCAATAGGTAAGGAGTTTGAAACATCCTTCTTCCTTTGATGCCTTTTTCTCTTTATTGGGACATCAAAAGACATAGTCGTCCATATGACATTCTTCCATCTACGATTGTAAACAGAATTAGTGTCATATATATAACCAAGAGAGGACTTATCATAGTACTCTTTCTGATTGGAGACTAGAATGTTTCCTGTACAGAGAGAAACAAGCTTGATTACTTCTTTAGACATCCATACGAGAATGTTATGAAGTTTTTCATTATTCATTCGAAAATGACATTTCCTTTCAACGTGACCTTTGTTTCCACAATAGTAACAGTTAAAGGTAGCTTTTTTGAATTGGATGCTCAAAACTAATAGCCCTATATGAGCTATCAGCCAAACAAAAAGTTATTATGAAATTCGCTCATGCGGAGCAGCATAGCCCTAGCTGGGCTATCAGCTAACAAAAAAAAAGGGTAGCGTTTTTGATTGCTCTCATATTACATGTTTTTGAAGGTTGACAATATTTGTTCATAGGAACATCAGCGGCAGTAAATGATTTATCACATCGTGAATTGTTATTAGCAAATACAAACTTGATCTTACTAGTGCTTGGAGCATATATTCCTTTATATCCCTGACCACGTTGTTTTTGGGTAAAAACTATTTCTGCTGGTTTTGGTAATTTTGGGTGTGTGGATGATAAATAAATCTAAACCCTAAACAAATGCACTGCACGTGAGTGCTTTTGATTCGACAGATCAATCAGTACAATTCTGGCTTAAACCAAGAAATGGTCATTCCATACTTGCTTCGGTCACAAAGTGAAGGAGATGGGGTTGATCTTAGGGAGGGAAGTGAACAAGGTGTTGAGATTGTGAAGGTGTTGGATGTTTATGACTTGTATCAGAATATTGAACTGGCTTACACCATGAAAGCTATCAGTTCTGGGTGTTTTCTGAATACTGTGACAACACTTGATTTTTCTGTGTTCGTCTGTCCTATTTGGAAATAGGTGAAAGACCTATTTATACAAATTATTGAGCGCAACCCTCATCTCATAGGAATTGGTGGAGGTTAAGTGATGGAGCAGTGGGGGTCTATTAGGAGTGTCGATTGTTACACGATCACACCTTTGCCTACTTCCCTATTCACTGTTAACTGTCCACCTCTTCCTGACGCGTTCTTGTAATGGCGCATTGCACGTTGCACGATGTAAACCGCCATATCTATACCCCTGTGTGTATCCCCCAGTTTATGACATGCTTGATATCTCGAATGAGTGGGTCGATTTGTGGGACCCGCCGTAGAAAATGGCATACTGTACTAAGTTATTTAAGAAGTTGATATTCATGAAATATCGTATATACTCAATGCATGTAATGCATCGAAAACAATCAATATGTACGAAGCATCGTTGTTTTAAAGTTTAACAGAATAAGTCGCGGATTAAGCATCTTAAAATTGCATCATGTCCAACCATCTTCAAGTGATCGTTTGGAGGCTGCATGGGCGAGCCTTCCCCTAGTCGATCACTACTTGTGGAAGAGTGGTGGTCGGTGATCACCGAGGCGCTTCATTGGTCGTCTAGCCTTTAACCTAGGTTGTCCGACCAAGCTGGTAAGGTTGGACATACGAGATTATTTGCGGCATAAATATACGACCGTTGATGGAATTTTAGGGTTTGTAAGAGGCGCGCAAGCATCCCTATTTGGCTTGATCGAATTCAAGCATGGGGATTAATTTTTGTGGGACCTATCGGTCATGCATGAAGGCGGTCCATTGTTGTACACGCCTATACCTTTCATCCCCATGAAGTCTTTATCTAGGCCACTCAAATTGGCTGGAAAAGATGAGTGGTCGTGATCAATTTGCGACAGGAATCCATTGCCGCAAAGGATTTGGAAGTTGCGTGAGATGCCACCTTCGGGCGTGTGTTTCGAGGCAATCGTCCATGGCTAGCCTAGGCCGGCCAATCACACGCACAGGTGGGACCATGGTCATCACATCGATGTCATTAGGACCTATTGAGTCTATATCTACACCCTCCGTTTAGGCTGGCGAAGATGGATTGACACGATCGAACTACGACAGATATGCATCGCCGCAAACCCTAATTAGGCTTTTGAATAGGTCACTCGTATGTGATTTTGGACAAACAGTTTGGCGCATTGTGATCCTCCTTTGGAGAGACCAATCACATGGGGCCCATGTTGGGCCGACGGTGAATGTATGTGCACCTTCCTGATGATCCTAAGTTCGATCTAAGCCATCCAAATAGGCTGGCTAAGTTGGATGGTTGTGATCAATTTAAGACATTAGTGAAAATTCTGCGACCCTTAGAAGCATCACACTTACCATGGTTTGAGCAAACCTTTTATTTATCCATGGATTACCGTGATATAACCGATCAGGTGAGGGAAAAGTGGTCCCGCCAACGTGTGTATTAGCGCTTGCATGATCATTCGTGGGATGATCTAATTCGTCCAACTAGGCTGGCAAAGTTGGAAGGTTGTGATGATTTTAAGACTGATTTGATCAGTCTATGTTCGATCCAACCTTTACAAGGCAGCACAGCCATCCTACATAGAGTTGGCGTTGATGGTGCTAGGAGTTGTTCGTGTGATGTCCGACCGGATAGGGCATAAGTGGGACCACCGGTGATCATCATGACAATAGCCTATTTTTTCCAGGGTTTGGCTTGGCTTGTGTGGCCATGATCATTTCAGAGGCTGATATGGACAGTATAGATTTACCGTAAGGAAATTAAGCATGCTCAATCGGGCTAACCAAAGTGCGTCGATGCGAGACTCTCTTTTTCAGAGAGTGATATAGCCTGTGTGAGTATTTCATGCATGTCTCAATATTGGCACGGAGATTCATGCTACTCTGCTGAGAGTGAACACTCAGTCGTCATGCCATGTCAATTATGAGAGTTCGGCTGAGAACACAACACGGAAAATACTAGGCAAATTATGCATTAATTGTTAATGCTAATAAAATTCACAGAATATTTGGGATTACTATTGCACGCACCATTCTGGGTGAATTTCATGTATATATTGAATTGCTTCAAATAAAATGAAGAGGTTTTCTACACTCTGCCACTTCTTAAACGACCTTTCCCTTTGCAGGGTGACAGCACCTAAAATACAAGTTTTTCAATTTTAGCCCTGAACTAAAATCCACCATCAACACACGTGTATCACGATGTTCTTTACATTCTCCTAGCATAGAAGATAATTTTGTAGGGATAGCATTGAATCTTTTCAGATTCTCTTCTGGTGATTATACCTCGTTTACATCTGTGGCTAGATCATACTTCAATTGTTTTTCTTTGGAAAAAAAAAGGCTTTCTCTATCATTATAGTATTTCTGTTGAGAGTCATACCTTGCCTCAGATTATGCAAGTCTTTCTTTCAACACACATAAACTCTTATGAAGTTTTTCACATTCAGTATTCTTTGAATGCAATTATTCATCACGATCTTTAAGGATGGATTGTAAAAGTTTATAACCACGATCATATCCATTAAAGAGCTTTTTTAGTTTCATGTTTTCATGACAGAGAGGAATCAGATATTCAGCCAAGTAATCGGTTGACCCTTTGTTCTTTATGATATCGTCAAAGAGCATGATATACTGTGAGACTTCCTCATTAATACTTGGTCCCTTGTCTGAATCACTTTAATCTGAAAGTTCATCTAGTTATTTATCTAGGAGATTTTCCCAGTTGACGTCGGTTTCCGACAGAGGGTAAGATATGAGAGATTTCTTAGAAGTCTCAAGGATCTGAACTTAATCAGAAATATTCTCAACTGGTTTTGCATAATCAGAGGTATCATTACTGTCCATATAGTTAGATCGCTACAAACACAAACTTTTGAGGTTTTAAACGTGTTTGCTTGTTCTGATACTAATTGAAAATGCGGGGGTCTAACAACCTCACCCAATATTTCTTTTAGAAATATGTATGGACTAACTCCAATATAATTTCAAGAGAATCAACTAGACAGTTAGACTCAATCTTAAGAAAGATATATCAAGGAGTTAAATATTCTTATCTCTAATTCAATCTGCAATCAGCAAATAGAAATCTGCAAGCCCGATTGAATATAAGAGATGAAAACTTGAACGGTACCAAAGACCAATTTTCAAGGATCAATCAACAACCAAAGGTTGGATTTCACTATTGATTGATACAACGCATAATCTGTGATATTTCTATTATATAACAAAATATAATAAGGAAAATAAATAACACAGACACCAGGAGTTTTGTTAACAAGGAAACTGCAAATGCAGAAAAACCCCGGGACCTAGTCCAGTTTGAACACCACACTGTATTAATCCGATACATACTTTAGCCTACTACAAATTAACTTCGGTATGGACTATAGTTGAACCCCAATCAATCTCACACTGATTCAAGGTACAGTTGTGCTCCTTATGTCTTTGATCCCAGCAAGATACTATGCACTTGATTCCCTTAGATGATCTCACCCACAACCAAGAGTTTCTACGACCAAAAGTCAAAGACTTTCTGTCTCACATAGAAAAGTCTACGATAATAGATAAATATGTCTCCCACAGAAATACCTATGAGTTTTGTTCTGTCTTTTGATAAATCAAGGTGAACAGGAACCAATCGATAACCCAGACTTATAATCCCGAAGAACATCCTGAAATTATCAATCACCTCATAATAATCTTAATCGATTAAGGAAACAAGATATTTCAGAATCACAAACGATGAGACGAATATGTTTGTGACTTCTTTTATATCTTGCCTACCGGAGATATTAATCTGAAGACAATCTTATAATTATACTCGTACGATAGAAACAACAAGATCAGATCACATAACTACAGAGAAAATAGTTAGGTCTGGCTTCACAATCTCAATGAAGTCATTAACCTACAGGGTCTCGAGAAGAAACCTAAGGTTAAAGGAGAATTGACTCTAGCTTACACAACTAGTATCACATAGGAGGTGTGGGGATTAGGTTTCCTAGTTGCTAGAGTTCTCCTTTATATAGTTTTCAAATCAGGGTTTGCAATCTAAGTTACCTTGGTAACAAAGAATTCAATATTCACCGTTAGATGAAAACCTGATTAGATTAAAGCTAATATCTTTCAACCGTTAAATTAAATCTTAGCTTGTTATACACAAATTAAATGCACGTTCATTTAGGTCTAGTAATCGTACATAAACATGTACACTTAGTCGGTTCAACAATAGTTAACGATATGAGCACTTTCATATGAACCATATTCATCTTCACCGCAACTAGTTCAAATGACGTCAAAAGAACTAGTTAGAAAGTTGTTCACTTGCTTAGATCTTATACAAGTATAAGATATAATTGAAGCAAAATCGGTTTGATTCACTTGAATCAATTCATGAACATTATATCCACGGTTTGTAAAGATTGCATTCCTTATTTTATAAATGTTTGAGTTCATGAACTACTGATCTTAGAATATAACACACTTAAGTATGCGTACTTAAATAACCAGTTTTGAGTTTATTTAAGTTTCCAAACTTTGCAGAAATTCACGGACGTGAACTTTCCGCCAGTTTGTGTACGGGTACGCATACTTTAGGTAACCAAATAAGAGTTTGTTATTTCCTAAACACAGTAGAAATTAACGGACGTGAACTTCCACCAGTATGCGTACGGGTACGCATACTTATCCAGTCTTCATCCACCAATTATACACATTCAAGAATGCACACATTCGGTTCCCGATTTATGGACTTATATATTAATGTGCGAACACACTATGCTTATATCCAAGGATGGTTACATAATCGAAACTCTCATTTCAATCATCGAAACATTCTTAGAGGATGTTATATAGTTGTTATTCACAAACTATTTTTCATCAAAGTGATTTTCAAGTCATTGAAATATCAACATGACATTCGTCACGAGTGAAGATGAACTTGGCTAAAGCAAAAGCTTACCAACACATATTTTGAGAAATAGATAAGTGAGATAAACTCGGCTCGAAATGGCAAATGTGTATAATTGAAATCTATATACTTATACAACTTTTGTCTCAAAATAGGAGATAAAGTAGATAGACTTTTGAGTGATATATAAGTTCAAGTCTCCACATACCTTTTAGTCGATGAAGCTCCACTAGTTCCTTGAGTAGTTCTTCGTCTTCATATGATGATCGTGGTGGAGTCTGGATCTCAACTACACTTTACTATCCTAGTCCGAGACTTAGCTATAAGTAGACTAGAAATTAAGACATATAGTTTTGACAACTAAATTTGACAAACAAGTTTGAGATAGAAACGCTTGAGAGTTCGACCTAGTAATACTCCAACAAGTTAGACTTATCAAATTGAAGGATTCATTTATTCAAGTCTAATCGAATGCCTTGACAAGGAATACTAGTTAACTATCTTAGTACTTTTCTAAAGTCAAAGGTCTAAGTTATTGTCTGAATATTTAGAACCTGATGAGAAAAATAAAGTTAATTCCGATCTTTATTTTGGCCTTATTGAAATAAGCAATTGTAAAGGAAACTAAGTTTCTTAGTCAATTTGTTAAACTATTAGGGAAAATTGCTAGGGGAAATTGTTTCCCTAATAACATATGAAAACCAAATTACTCGTAGTTTCGGTTTTGATATTGGTTATCTAAAATGGTATGTCAAACCTTTGTGCTTAACTCTTATAGGTTGTACAAGTCTTTTGGATTTGTAAGATCCTTTTTGTTTGACCTTTATTTGCTCAAACCTTTGTTATTTTGTGATAAAAAATGGGAGAAATATATGGAGTAAACAATAATTTGTAATAACTAAGAAAAGGAAAATTGTACTTAAATGTTATATCTAACGAAAGAGTAAAGCATTGACTAATGGGGAGAAACATATCATATTGTTGTTGTAGTTATCTTGACTACAATAGGGGAATAACAAAGATGTTCGGATTGAAAATCTACCTATCTTACCTTTAGGGGGAGGATTAGCTTTGTTATTCAAATGTCAACAACGACATTTATGGATTGAATATATGCAGGTTATTGTGTTGTTGAAACTTGGAATAAAGCGTATGTGTAATGAATTCTTGTAATTTGTTTACCCATATGTACTAATGCGTGTCGTAACCACCACAAATTAATAAAGATATTTCCCACTAATTAAATAATAATATAGCGGTAGGAAGAGATCGTTCCCACGAAGAGCAGTGTAATTGATATGTTATTTAGTTCAGCAAAATAATAAAAGATAATGGGGGTTTTGGTTTAAAGTAAATAAAAAGAATAACAAATAAAAGAAAGAGATGATCAAGGAATCCTTCGCCGTTACCAAGCGATAACTGGATTATTATACTTATCTATATTCGTTAAAACCATTCATCACCAACCGTAGAATAGCAGCTAGCTTAGTGCTATCCCCAAAACTCCTTTTACCACGGATATGAAAGCTCTCCAATATCAGATTCTGTTCAATGAACCACCAAGTAGTAGCTCACTCAAGGTGTAATCCAATCGAACGCTTTAGGATTTGTGAATTAGGTTGATCCCAGTAGTTAAACTCTTAGCTCAAGGTCCACTTGCTGGTGTTATATTCACTCGCAATTTCTCCGCAGAATCCCTCTGCAAGGTCTCGCGATTTCTACTTGTGTATGAATTATTCGACGATTACTTATCTCCTAACCCAATACTAGCAATAGAACAATTGATAGACTAATCTAGTATGCATCCCAAATCAATCTAAGAATCACTCATAAAGATAAAATATGGTAAAGACAAACGATAAGATGATTAAAATTCCGAACAAACTTGTATAATAATAGAGCTTCACGCTAGAACATTGAATTCATCCTCAATCAAATAAAGTTTAGCCTCTCATGTTACACCATTTCATGGTTTCCCCCTAAAGGGGTAAACCCTCAAATATTAATTAAGAACAAAGTGTATTATGAGATGTGTGATATGATGTGTGTTATATTATTTAGGTTAAGAAGTCCTTATATAGTCTCCAAGTAGTAAAAGTGCCCACGTCTCGATTCCCGTGCCAAACAATTGCCATATCTCTCCAAAATTCCCAAAATAATGCACTGCCAAAGTCAGGCCATGCAAAGAATGCTAACCGAGTTCATGTAAATGACTAAGAAGCCCAGCCCAATAATCATTGGCCTCTAAATGGATTGTCAGTTCCGTGGAACTGACAAGGTGAATTTTATTCCTCCTATTTCACGGCCAACTTCTCTAAACTTACGACCAGGTTTAGGGATGGCAATTTGCCCCACCCAAACCCATCCCTGTGGGGACCCGCCCCTATGGGTTAGGGTTTTTCCCGTATAAACGGGGAACGGGGAGGGGTATGGGGAATTCCCGAAAGTAGTGATGCGGGGATGGGGTGGGGATGGGATTCAAGGTCCCCGCCCCATATCCGCCCCATTGCCATCCCTAACTGGAGGTAGATTTGTAAGTATCAAACTTAATCGACTTCATCCAAAAACACTGGAATCTCTAATGTGCACTCACGATTGGCTATAAGATAAGATGAATGGTAAAAGAATATTTGTTGAAATAAAGAAATTTTTAGGTTTAAATACTTTTTTATTGTTATGTGATATATTTTCTTTATATTTCAGTGCGTGGATTAAAATCTGAACGGGGAACTTTTGGGGAAGATAATGAAGAAGACCGTGATGAGATGATTAACATGGAGGGAGATGGTTAATAATGAGGATTAAAGAACCATAATACTTATTTGTGGATCAATTGTGTAGGACCAGAATATCGCTACATCTATTTTCTGCGAGATTAACAACATTTCCCAGCGAGCATCACTGCAAGATCTTCAACTACACTTTGCGAGTGTCACAAAGGCAGTCAAAAGAGCGACGTAATAAATGACGAGTGAAGAAAACTTGAGAAAAGCATGTTTATCCTGCGATGGTTACAAAACTTGTGAGAGTGAACATTGTAACTAATCGCGGTACAATCGCAGAACCAACCCGAAATAAGAGGAAAACTTAGCTGTCATCCACTATGTAACTACCCTATAAATATAGACCCAATGTATCCAGAAAAGGATGATGTATTTTTGAGAGTTAAGAAAGTCTCGAGGAGAGAGAAATTTCAAGAGAATAGTTGTAATCTTGAATTCTTTCATTTCTGTAAACATTTCTGAAATCAAAATAATAAAATGTCATTTTTCATCTTCAATTATGAGTTGATTATAACAAAATCTTAACAAGGGTGTAGTGTGGGAAATCCTGCAACTACAAATTGTTTGCTTTATTTTTTAGTTTTAGTTGATTATTATAAACTTAAAATTTTAGAATGCACTACTTAAGTTATTATTATTGTTTTTTGAACCATTATAATTATTTTAAATATTTAGTGTAAATGTTATGGTAACCCATGGGAAACCCATCCCCTACGGGGATTCCCCATACCGGTCCCCGCCCCATTCTTACGGGGAACGGGTAGGGGATGGGTTTTGGTTTTTTGAACGGGGTAGGGGATGGGATTCAAGGTCCCCGCCCCATACCCGCCCCATTGCCATCCCTAACCAGGTTATTCGGTCCGTATATTCTCCTGGAACTTTCAACTATTTTCTTCTCTTAATTTACGGCCAGGTCTTCCCGTCCGTGAGAACTAAAATCATATGAGTTTTTCATATTTCTTTCAAACTCAGAATTCTCTTCTCCACAGCATCATCACTTCTCGGAAGTCACCATCAATACTATATCCACAGCCTCAAACCCATTATAGCTTCATTCTCGCCATCTCTTCACTGTGACTAAATTCTTCAACTCGAGTACCATCAACTGCCAAGCTCTCATGATAAACAGACCACCAGCACACTCCATCGTCGCTAACCATTAACAGCCAACTTGAACAGCACAAACCTAATAAACTGTTGGAAATAAGTTACAATTTCGTATGCAACTGAGAAATAATACTTTGATTACACTGATAATAGTAACAAACAACTCAAGAAACATGAAAAAAATACTTAACACTCACTGATGTGTTATTGTTATACCGGAGATACACTGATGATAGTATTTAAAACTTAGTAGAGGCACGTATGAGATACGCTGAGCTAAAGGTAATATTGCCTGCTACTCCTCTGAGATGCTATAACAATTAACAAATTACCTCCAGGATACAACTACTGTTAGTTCTCCTCTATGTGTAGCATACACAGAGAGAACCCTTAGAACTTGGAAGCAAATAATGAAAACAAAAACATAAATCGAAACTACAACCAGTTTCAGAGAAATGTAAAAAGTAATTTATGTTTCTGTAAACTAACTATGTTTTTTGTAAACAGAGAAGTAGTATTACAAAATTATGTTTTCGTAAACTACAAACTCGTTTTTTATGTTTCGTAAACTAAGAACTCTATTTAATGTTTCGTAAACTTAAATAAAATTTCGAAAGAATAAAAGAAGAAGAAGAATTTCAGAGAGAAGAGTTCTGAAAGGTATGGTTTCAAATGAAGAATTCATCTGATATTTATAGAAAAATTATTTGAACGTTCGACTTAGAATCCAATGTGCGACAGACTGTCCGTGATTCACGCGTTTGCTTTTGTCGGACGAGTAAAAGCATCCGCTAAAAATACAGTGAAAATTCTTTTTTTTGTCGGACATTTAAAATTCTCGAGATTCTTCTCGAGGCACAGGTGTCAAATGCACCGTGTGACACGCGTGAAGGAAGATGCTTCTCGAGGCTGTCGGATATCCAAAACCGAGAAGGCAAATAATTAAAATTCTTTGCATGTGTAGGAGAAGCGTGTGGAAAATTTCAGTAAAAAGATAGGGTCGGGTAAACCCACACCCACACCCTCTCCCTCGCCCTCGCCCTCGCCCTCGCCCTCGCCCTCGCCCACGCCGAGCCGAGCGAGCGAGCGTGCGTGCTTCTGTGCGAAGCACCGCGCGAACGGGAAAGGCAATAAGAAATGCAATAAGGTTTAGGCAACCTTGCCATAGTCTAGGGCTTTCCCCATACACAAAGGTCTAAAGACCCAAAGGGCCATACCCTTAAGGCTAAACCAATGCTATTTAAGTCTAAAACTCTAAGTGTTTTAGTCTATATGGGACTAATGTTTTATTCATTCACATGAAAAAACATCTAGGGAGTAATAGGTCTTGGGATCAAAACATGGTCCATGCATTTTTTGATTAAAACAAAACATTGTTTTTTCTAACAATCCCCCACATGAATAATAAAACATGTCGATAAAACACGAGAAAACATAAGGCAACAATTTAGGCTAAGGTGTCTCGAGGATTGAACCTTAACTTAGTGAGAGGTTACCTGAACTGCTTGTTGATACGGTGAACGCAATGTCTTGAACCGCCAACATTGAATGCAATTCATAAATAACAGCCACACTTGATGCCTCAACCGAAGAAAACAGCTGCCAAGCTCTTGCGGTTGTGCCCATTTTGGCCGTGGGCTAAAATCCCGGACTTAATGAATGTCTCTAGAGAATTAGCTCAAATTCTCATAGGAAGCGGCCCCACTTCCAACATCCACAAAGGTGAGTCCATAAAGAGTGTCCTGCCACACCCCGCTTAAACAAAGCCATGGTACCCATTAAGATCGCAAAAGATCATCCTTTAATTCTGCAGGTAGCACTATCGCACAGTTACACCATAGGGAGGGACAAAGATAGTGCTTTACCCAATATCACCATAAATTAGTTGTCTCATTGAACCTTGATTTTGGAAATCCAATCACAAGGTTGAGTATCCTTCATGGTGATTTATTCAATGAGCTTAAGTCCCATCCCCCCTCGATGTAGATTTAACTTCCTCTCTGGTTAAGCCTTTCGTCAAAGGATCTGCAAGATTATCTTTGGATTTTACAAAGTCTATCGAGATAATACCAGTAGAGAGTAGTTGTTTCACCGTCTTGTGTCTTCTTCGTATATGTATAGACTTCCCGTTGTATACATTGTTTTTTGCGCAACCAAGAGCAGCTTTACTTGTCTGAGTGGATTGCGATTGAAGACACGAGCTTGGGCCGAGTGGAATTCCTCCCAGAAACATCGTATCCATTCAGCTTCCTCTCCAGCTTTTCCAAGGCTATAAATTCAGACTCCATAGTGGATTTAGCTATACATGTCTGTTTGGTGGACTTCCATGAGACAGACGCACCTCCAAGTAAGAAGATGTATCCACTAGTAGACTTGCACTCTTCTGAGTCTGATATCCAGTTGGCATCACAATACCCTTCCAGTACAGCAGGATACTTCCCAAAACTTAAGCAATAGTTTGAGGTCCCTCTCAGGTAACGTAAAACTCTAAAGAGAGCATACCAGTGATCCTTCCCTGGGTTGCAAGTATACCTGCTTAATCTACTCACGAGTAAGCAATATCAGGTCTTGTACAGTTCATCAAATACATAAGACTACCAATAATGCGAGAATACTCAAGTTGATCAATACCCTCACCTTTGTTCTTTTTCAGTTTACAAGTGGGATCAAAAGGAGTAGATGCAGGTTTAGCATTTTCATAATTAAATCTCTTTAATACGGTTTCAGCATAATGAGATTGACTAAGACTATATCCATCAGACGTCTTTCGATTTTCATCCCTAAGATTACATGAAGTAGGGCCTAAGTCTTTCATGTCAAAATTATCTCTAAGCATGCTTTTAATGTTATTAATAATATCAAGGTTACTGCCTAATATGAGCATATCATCAACATATAGGCACACAATAACATGAGAATCATCCACAGATTTAATGTAAACACATTTATCGATTCATTAACCTTGAAACCATTAGTTATCATAACATGATCAAATTTTTCATGCCATTGTTTAGGTGCTTGTTTTAAACCGTAAAGAGATTTGTTCAACTTGCATACTTTGTTTTCACAACCTTTTACAATAAAGCCTTCAAGGTTGATCCATATAAATTTCTTCATTCAATTCACCATATAAAAATGCAGTTTTAACATCCATCTGATGTATATGCAAATCATAAATTGAAGCTATAGCAATCAACATCCTAATCGAGGTGATTCTAGAGACTGGTGAATAAGTATCGAAGAAATCTAATCCTTCCTGTTTTCTATAGCCTTTAGCTACCAACCTAGCTTTATATTTATCTATAGTTCCATCTGTTCTAAGTTTCCTTTTGAACACCCATTTACAACCTATGGATTTACTACCAGGAGGTAAATCTACAAGCTCCCAAGTTTCATTTTTTGAATGGACTCCCATTCATTTAATGAAGCTTCTTCCCGAAGGGAGCTTCGGAGAAGTCATAGCTTCTTTGTAGGTTTGGGGTTCAGACTCTACCGTTAGAGTCAAAAAATCTGGGCCAAAACTTGTTTCAGTTCTTACCCTTTTACTTCTTCTCGGTTCAGTCTCATACTCCAAAGTTGGAGTTTGACTAATCGATGGAACATCCGGGAGGTCATCATGGACCCTTTTTCGAGGTCCAGACCTTAAAGGAAAAATGTGTTCATAAAACACAGCATCTCTAGATTCCAATATGGTGTTTTGACCAATGTTATTATGGTCGTGGACTGATGACCAAGAACCTGTATGCAATTGTATGCTCAGGATACCCTAAGAAAAACACAGTCAATTGTTTTAGGACCTAATTTAGTTTTCTTGGGATGAGGAATGGCCACCTTGGCCAAACACCCCCACACTTTAAAGTATGCATAGGAAGGTTGTTTACCATTCCACAATTCATAAGGAGTTTTATCAGATTTTTTAAATGGAACTCGGTTCAAAATATAGCAAGCAGAAAGGATAGCTTCCCCCACAAGTTCGAAGATAACCCTGAACTTGTCAACATAGCATTTACCATATCTATGAGTGTTCTATTTTTTCTTTCAGCTACACCATTCGATTCTGGTGAATATGGTGCAGTTGTTTCATGAATGATTCCATTATGTTTACAAAACTCACCTATGGGTATCACATACTCACCGCCACGATCGACCTAAGAGTTTTAATTTTAACTCCTTTTTGGGTTTCTACTTCGAGTTTATAAAACTTGAAAGCCTCTAAGGCCTCATCTTTACTTCTAAGAAGATGAACTTGACAGTATCGTGAGTAATCATCTATGAAAGTGATATACCATTTTCTACCACCTCTTGTTGGTGTTGATTTCAAGTCTCCTAAATCCGAGTGTATTAATTCCAAAGGAACTGTTCTACGTTCAACACTTTTATTAAATGGTTTTCTTGCATATTTAGATTCAACACAGATTTCACATCTTTGTTTTTTATCAAAGTTTATTTTAGGTATGCAACCTAAATTAGCAAGTCTTTCTAGCGATTTGAAATTAACATGCCCAAGTCTATCATGCCAAACATGTGATGAGTCACAAACATAAACAGAAGAAGATGCATTAACATTCAATTTCAAATCAGATACACTAAGCTTAATCATGTTATCGGTAACATAACCTTTTCCTACGAATTCACCATGCTTAGAAATCACAACAAGTATTGGACTCAGCAACAATTTTAAAACCTTTTCCTAAAGGATGGTTTCTGAGATGAGATTTTTGCATATGTCTGGGACGTAGAATACGTCATTCAATGCGAGAGTTTTTCCTGAAGTTAGCTTCAGTTCGACCTTGCCTTTCCCCACCACTTTCGCGGTGGAAGAATTTCCCATGTACAGTTTCTCATCATCTCCTACTATGGCATAGGAGGAGAAAGCATTTCTGAATTTACATACATGCTTGGTGGCTCCAGAATCAAGCCACCAGTCTCTCACATTAGTCATACTAGAGACAAGGTCGACTTCAGACACCATGCCAGTGAAATATCCAGAGTCCTCTACTATGTTTGCCTTATTTTTCTGTTTTGGATCATATTTGATCCTTTTAGGGGCCTTACAGTCTTTAGCCATATGTCCAGGTTTACCACAATTAAAACAGTCGCCTTTGATGGTGTGCTTAGTGACACCACCTCTAGGCTTAAAATTGTTACCTCTGGGTTTTCGACGTCTGTTACGTCTATTACCCATTTTGCTGGATTCTCCAGGAGTTTTCTTTGAAGCAGCTTTATCGTCCAAAACATGAGCTTTGTTGGACATGTTTTTGCTCAGCATCATGCTCTTGTCCTTGCTGCACATCAGCTCCTCAACCTGGATCTTTTTGCCAAGCTCTACCATGGTGATTTCACGAGTCTTGTGTCGCAGCCTCCTCTTGTATTCGCTCCATGAGGGTGGAAGCTTTTCAATCACAGCCGATACTTGTAGAGCTTCATCAAAAGTCATTCCTTCAGCAAGAATCTCGCTGATGAGGAGTTGAAGTTCAACGAACTGTTCTACCACAGGCTTTTCGTCAGTCATCTTGTATTCTAAGAACTTAGCCATCAAGAATTTCTTACTTCCAGCAGCTTCAGCATGATATTTTTCTTCTAGAGCTTCCCATAAATCAAAAGCATTAAAATCTTCTTTTGCATTATAGAAGTCATACAAGGAATCATCAAGACAATTAAGAATATGATTCTTGCACAAATAATTCTTCCTATTCCACCTGTCCAATTTATCTTCATTACCACGGCGATGAAGTTTTCTCGATGGTTTTTCTAAAGCATATCCATCTAACCTTTGGTCATTTAGGAAGAATAGCATTTTAGACTGCCATCTCTTAAAGTCCTTACCACTGAACTTTGGTGGTTTTTCTACGGTATTTTTTCCCATGTTCTTACAGCAATTACAATATCACAATATTACAATATTACAATCAGGCAAGATATTACCTTTAGATTGTTGGAAATAAGTTACAATTTCGTATGCAACTGAGAAATAATACTTTGATTACACTGATAATAGTAACAAACAACTCAAGAAACATGAAAAAAATACTTAACACTCACTGATGTGTTATTGTTATACCGGAGATACACTGATGATAGTATTTAAAACTTAGTAGAGGCACGTATGAGATACGCTGAGCTAAAGGTAATATTGCCTGCTACTCCTCTGAGATGCTATAACAATTAACAAATTACCTCCAGGATACAACTACTGTTAGTTCTCCTCTATGTGTAGCATACACAGAGAGAACCCTTAGAACTTGGCAGCAAATAATGAAAACAAAAACATAAATCGAAACTACAACCAGTTTCAGAGAAATGTAAAAAGTAATTTATGTTTCTGTAAACTAACTATGTTTTTTGTAAACAGAGAAGTAGTATTACAAAATTATGTTTCTGTAAACTACAACTCGTTTTTTATGTTTCTGTAAACTAAGAACTCTATTTAATGTTTCTGTAAACTTAAATAAAATTTCTGAAAGAATAAAAGAAGAAGAAGAATTTCAGAGAGAAGAGTTCTGAAAGGTATGGTTTCAAATGAAGAATTCATCTGGTATTTATAGAAAAAATTATTTGAACGTTCGACTTAGAATCCAATGTGCGACAGACTGTCCGTGATTCACGCGTTTGCTTTTGTCGGACGAGTAAAAGCATCCGCTAAAAATACAGTGAAAATTCTTTTTTGTCGGACATTTAAAATTCTCGAGATTCTTCTCGAGGCACAGGTGTCAAATGCACCGTGTGACACGCGTGAAGGAAGATGCTTCTCGAGGCTGTCGGATATCCAAAACCGAGAAGGCAAAGAATTAAAATTCTTTGCATGTGTAGGAGAAGCGTGTGGAAAATTTCAGTAAAAAGATAGGGTCGGGTAAACCCACACCCACACCCTCTCCCTCTCCCTCGCCCTCGCCCACGCCGAGCCGAGCGAGCGAGCGTGCGTGCTTCTGTGCGAAGCACCGCGCGAACGGGAAAGGCAATAAGAAATGCAATAAGGTTTAGGCAACCTTGCCATAGTCTAGGGCTTTCCCCATACACAAAGGTCTAAAGACCCAAAGGGCCATACCCTTAAGGCTAAACCAATGCTATTTAAGTCTAAAACTCTAAGTGTTTTAGTCTATATGGGACTAATGTTTTATTCATTCACATGAAAAAACATCTAGGGAGTAATAGGTCTTGGGATCAAAACATGGTCCATGCATTTTTTGATTAAAACAAAACATTGTTTTTTCTAACAATCCCCCACATGAATAATAAAACATGTCGATAAAACACGAGAAAACATAAGGCAACAATTTAGGCTAAGGTGTCTCGAGGATTGAACCTTAACTTAGTGAGAGGTTACCTGAACTGCTTGTTGATACGGTGAACGCAATGTCTTGAACCGCCAACATTGAATGCAATTCATAAATAACAGCCACACTTGATGCCTCAACCGAAGAAAACAGCTGCCAAGCTCTTGCGGTTGTGCCCATTTTGGCCGTGGGCTAAAATCCCGGACTTAATGAATGTCTCTAGAGAATTAGCTCAAATTCTCATAGGAAGCGGCCCCACTTCCAACATCCACAAAGGTGAGTCCATAAAGAGTGTCCTGCCACACCCCGCTTTAAACAAAGCCATGGTACCCATTAAGATCGCAAAAGATCATCCTTTAATTCTGCAGGTAGCACTATCGCACAGTTACACCATAGGGAGGGACAAAGATAGTGCTTTACCCAATATCACCATAAATTAGTTGTCTCATTGAACCTTGATTTTGGAAATCCAATCACAAGGTTGA
This sequence comes from Papaver bracteatum, assembly GCA_023529315.1. Lineage (NCBI taxonomy): Eukaryota > Viridiplantae > Streptophyta > Magnoliopsida > Ranunculales > Papaveraceae > Papaver > Papaver bracteatum. The sequence continues at coordinate 215,497 of JAJJWX010001841.1, forward strand.
GTATCCTTCATGGTGATTTATTCAATGAGCTTAAGTCCCATCCCCCTCGATGTAGATTTAACTTCCTCTCTGGTTAAGCCTTTCGTCAAAGGATCTGCAAGATTATCTTTGGATTTTACAAAGTCTATCGAGATAATACCAGTAGAGAGTAGTTGTTTCACCGTCTTGTGTCTTCTTCGTATATGTATAGACTTCCCGTTGTATACATTGTTTTTTGCGCAACCAAGAGCAGCTTTACTATCACAGTGGATTGCGATTGAAGACACAAGGCTTGGGCCGAGTGGAATTCCTCCCAGGAAACATCGTATCCATTCAGCTTCCTCTCCAGCTTTTTCCAAGGCTATAAATTCAGACTCCATAGTGGATTTAGCTATACATGTCTGTTTGGTGGACTTCCATGAGACAGACGCACCTCCAAGTAAGAAGATGTATCCACTAGTAGACTTGCACTCTTCTGAGTCTGATATCCAGTTGGCATCACAATACCCTTCCAGTACAGCAGGATACTTCCCAAAACTTAAGCAATAGTTTGAGGTCCCTCTCAGGTAATGTAAAACTCTAAAGAGAGCATACCAGTGATCCTTCCCTGGGTTGCAAGTATACCTGCTTAATCTACTCACAGAGTAAGCAATATCAGGTCTTGTACAGTTCATCAAATACATAAGACTACCAATAATGCGAGAATACTCAAGTTGATCAATACCCTCACCTTTGTTCTTTTTCAGTTTACAAGTGGGATCAAAAGGAGTAGATGCAGGTTTAGCATTTTCATAATTAAATCTCTTTAATACGGTTTCAGCATAATGAGATTGACTAAGACTATATCCATCAGACGTCTTTCTGATTTTCATCCCTAAGATTACATCAGTAGGGCCTAAGTCTTTCATGTCAAAATTATCTCTAAGCATGCTTTTAATGTTATTAATAATATCAAGGTTACTGCCTAATATGAGCATATCATCAACATATAGGCACACAATAACATGAGAATCATCCACAGATTTAATGTAAACACATTTATCAGATTCATTAACCTTGAAACCATTAGTTATCATAACATGATCAAATTTTTCATGCCATTGTTTAGGTGCTTGTTTTAAACCGTAAAGAGATTTGTTCAACTTGCATACTTTGTTTTCACAACCTTTTACAATAAAGCCTTCAGGTTGATCCATATAAATTTCTTCATTCAATTCACCATATAAAAATGCAGTTTTAACATCCATCTGATGTATATGCAAATCATAAATTGAAGCTATAGCAATCAACATCCTAATCGAGGTGATTCTAGAGACTGGTGAATAAGTATCGAAGAAATCTAATCCTTCCTGTTGTCTATAGCCTTTAGCTACCAACCTAGCTTTATATTTATCTATAGTTCCATCTGTTCTAAGTTTCCTTTTGAACACCCATTTACAACCTATGGATTTACTACCAGGAGGTAAATCTACAAGCTCCCAAGTTTCATTTTGCTGAATGGACTCCCATTCATTTAATGAAGCTTCTTCCCAGAAGGGAGCTTCTGGAGAAGTCATAGCTTCTTTGTAGGTTTGGGGTTCAGACTCTACCGTTAGAGTCAAAAAATCTGGGCCAAAACTTGTTTCAGTTCTTACCCTTTTACTTCTTCTCAGTTCAGTCTCATACTCCAAAGTTGGAGTTTGACTAATCGATGGAACATCCGGGAGGTCATCATGGACCCTTTTTCGAGGTCCAGACCTTAAAGGAAAAATGTGTTCATAAAACACAGCATCTCTAGATTCCAATATGGTGTTCTGACCAATGTTATTATGGTCAGGACTGATGACCAAGAACCTGTATGCAATTGTATGCTCAGGATACCCTAAGAAAACACAGTCAATTGTTTTAGGACCTAATTTAGTTTTCTTGGGATGAGGAATGGCCACCTTGGCCAAACACCCCCACACTTTAAAGTATGCATAGGAAGGTTGTTTACCATTCCACAATTCATAAGGAGTTTTATCAGATTTTTTAAATGGAACTCGGTTCAAAATATAGCAAGCAGAAAGGATAGCTTCCCCCCACAAGTTCGAAGATAACCCTGAACTTGTCAACATAGCATTTACCATATCTATGAGTGTTCTATTTTTTCTTTCAGCTACACCATTCGATTCTGGTGAATATGGTGCAGTTGTTTCATGAATGATTCCATTATGTTTACAAAACTCACCTATGGGTATCACATACTCACCGCCACGATCTGACCTAAGAGTTTTAATTTTAACTCCTTTTTGGGTTTCTACTTCAAGTTTATAAAACTTGAAAGCCTCTAAGGCCTCATCTTTACTTCTAAGAAGATGAACTTGACAGTATCGTGAGTAATCATCTATGAAAGTGATATACCATTTTCTACCACCTCTTGTTGGTGTTGATTTCAAGTCTCCTAAATCCGAGTGTATTAATTCCAAAGGAACTGTTCTACGTTCAACACTTTTATTAAATGGTTTTCTTGCATATTTAGATTCAACACAGATTTCACATCTTTGTTTTTTATCAAAGTTTATTTTAGGTATGCAACCTAAATTAGCAAGTCTTTCTAGCGATTTGAAATTAACATGCCCAAGTCTATCATGCCAAACATGTGATGAGTCACAAACATAAACAGAAGAAGATGCATTAACATTCAATTTCAAATCAGATACACTAAGCTTAATCATGTTATCGGTAACATAACCTTTTCCTACGAATTCACCATGCTTAGAAATCACAACAGTATTGGACTCAGCAACAATTTTAAAACCTTTTCCTAGCAGGATGGTTTCTGAGATGAGATTTTTGCATATGTCTGGGACGTAGAATACGTCATTCAATGCGAGAGTTTTTCCTGAAGTTAGCTTCAGTTCGACCTTGCCTTTCCCCACCACTTTCGCGGTGGAAGAATTTCCCATGTACAGTTTCTCATCATCTCCTACTATGGCATAGGAGGAGAAAGCATTTCTGAATTTACATACATGCTTGGTGGCTCCAGAATCAAGCCACCAGTCTCTCACATTAGTCATACTAGAGACAAGGTCGACTTCAGACACCATGCCAGTGAAATATCCAGAGTCCTCTACTATGTTTGCCTTATTTTTCTGTTTTGGATCATATTTGATCCTTTTAGGGGCCTTACAGTCTTTAGCCATATGTCCAGGTTTACCACAATTAAAACAGTCGCCTTTGATGGTGTGCTTAGTGACACCACCTCTAGGCTTAAAATTGTTACCTCTGGGTTTTCGACGTCTGTTACGTCTATTACCCATTTTGCTGGATTCTCCAGGAGTTTTCTTTGAAGCAGCTTTATCGTCCAAAACATGAGCTTTGTTGGACATGTTTTTGCTCAGCATCATGCTCTTGTCCTTGCTGCACATCAGCTCCTCAACCTGGATCTTTTTGCCAAGCTCTACCATGGTGATTTCACGAGTCTTGTGTCGCAGCCTCCTCTTGTATTCGCTCCATGAGGGTGGAAGCTTTTCAATCACAGCCGATACTTGTAGAGCTTCATCAAAAGTCATTCCTTCAGCAAGAATCTCGCTGATGAGGAGTTGAAGTTCAACGAACTGTTCTACCACAGGCTTTTCGTCGGTCATCTTGTATTCTAAGAACTTAGCCATCAAGAATTTCTTACTTCCAGCAGCTTCAAAGATGATATTTTTCTTCTAGAGCTTCCCATAAATCAAAAGCATTAAAATCTTCTTTTGCATTATAGAAGTCATACAAGGAATCATCAAGACAATTAAGAATATGATTCTTGCACAAATAATTCTTCCTATTCCACCTGTCCAATTTATCTTCATTACCACGGCGATGAAGTTTTCTCGATGGTTTTTCTAAAGCATATCCATCTAACCTTTGGTCATTTAGGAAGAATAGCATTTTAGACTGCCATCTCTTAAAGTCCTTACCACTGAACTTTGGTGGTTTTTCTACGGTATTTTTTCCCATGTTCTTACAACAATTACAATATCACAATATTACAATATTACAATCAGGCAAGATATTACCTTTAGATTGTTGGAAATAAGTTACAATTTCGTATGCAACTGAGAAATAATACTTTGATTACACTGATAATAGTAACAAACAACTCAAGAAACATGAAAAAAATACTTAACACTCACTGATGTGTTATTGTTATACCGGAGATACACTGATGATAGTATTTAAAACTTAGTAGAGGCACGTATGAGATACGCTGAGCTAAAGGTAATATTGCCTGCTACTCCTCTGAGATGCTATAACAATTAACAAATTACCTCCAGGATACAACTACTGTTAGTTCTCCTCTATGTGTAGCATACACAGAGAGAACCCTTAGAACTTGGCAGCAAATAATGAAAACAAAAACATAAATCGAAACTACAACCAGTTTTAGGAGAAATGTAAAAAGTAATTTATGTTTCGTAAACTAACTATGTTTTTGTAAACAGAGAAGTAGTATTACAAAATTATGTTTCGTAAACTACAACTCGTTTTTTATGTTTCGTAAACTAAGAACTCTATTTAATGTTTCTGTAAACTTAAATAAAATTTATGAAAGAATAAAAGAAGAAGAAGAATTTCAGAGAGAAGAGTTCTGAAAGGTATAGTTTCAAATGAAGAATTCATCTGGTATTTATAGAAAAAATTATTTGAACGTTCGACTTAGAATCCAATGTGCGACAGACTGTCCGTGATTCACGCGTTTGCTTTTGTCGGACGAGTAAAAGCATCCGCTAAAAATACAGTGAAAATTCTTTTTTTTTTGTCGGACATTTAAAATTCTCGAGATTCTTCTCGAGGCACAGGTGTCAAATGCACCGTGTGACACGCGTGAAGGAAGATGCTTCTCGAGGTTGTCGGATATCCAAAACCGAGAAGGCAAAGAATTAAAATTCTTTGCATGTGTAGGAGAAGCGTGTGGAAAATTTCAGTAAAAAGATAGGGTCGGGTAAACCCTCGCCCTCGCCCTCGCCCTCGCCCACGGCCGAGCCGAGCGTGCGTGCGTGCTTCTGTGCGAAGCACCGCGCGAACGGGAAAGGCAATAAGAAATGCAATAAGGTTTAGGCAACCTTGCCATAGTCTAGGGCTTTCCCCATACACAAAGGTCTAAAGACCCAAAGGGCCATACCCTTAAGGCTAAACCAATGCTATTTAAGTCTAAAACTCTAAGTGTTTTAGTCTATATGGGACTAATGTTTTATTCATTCACATGAAAAAACATCTAGGGAGTAATAGGTCTTGGGATCAAAACATGGTCCATGCATTTTTTGATTAAAACAAAACATTGTTTTTTCTAACATAAACTGCACTCGAGTTTTCCATTTCGAACTCAAGCTCATTGCCATTGCACAGCAACACCCCATCTCGAGTTACTCTATCACTGGCAGCTCTCAAACCCAATACTCACTTCTCTGAACTCAGCCATCTACAGCTTCGTCACTGATCAACATCGCATCTGCCAGCCAACTCTATTGGTTTCCATCACCTCGGTTCTCTTCTCCGGACTCAAACCATCCTCTTTGCACGTAGCTTCCAAATGCTCCGCTTCTCCTTTCATTCTATGTCGATAATCACCACAGCTGCAAACTCCATCGTCGCTGCCATCATAACCTTCGAACATCACCTGCAGTTCCCGCCATCACTTACTGCCATTAATCATGGCAATCATCACCTATCGTTACTGCTGCCAAGATAATCTACATGCCAAACGAACTCGTGCTCTCTTTTCTGTTTTCTTCCACAGCTCTTTTCTTACTCACTGGCAGCAAACTCTCTTCCATTCCATTGCTTCCATTTGATCATCAGCTTCATTCTCACCTACCAGCTTTGTTCTCGAGCTTCACCATTTATCCCTGAACGTATCTTCTCGGGCTCAGTACATCAGCTCTAACCGAAGCCAAACTCTTCTCGACAGCACCATCCACCGAACATTACCATCTTCACTGCTTCTTTACGGTCTGTTTACATTTCTCCTCTATCAACCACGGTAACACCTCCAAGCCATCAGTCACCACCAGCTTCCCTGTTTGAAGATCGAGCCATTCCCATCAATCTATCACATCGACAGCGTCATCTCAGTCAACTGCCAACTCAACTGCATTACTTTGCTTCTAGTCTTCTTTACTGCCATGAACCCATCACTCGAACTGAGTTGATACCCATCTCCGTCACTGGCAGCGGAAAGAGCCAGCTCCTACCTGATATTCTCTTCATCGCACCTCGAGTCTTGACTACAACTTGAGAATCAACTCAACTTCTCCTTCGAACAGCTGCGAACCAACAAACCCTCGTCACAGAACTCCAAGCCGGAGTCACCATGCTCCAACTCCAACAGCAACATACTCTCCCGTTCCCATCTGAAGCTTCTCTCTCAACTCAATAGTTACCTTGCCGTCCACCAATGGCATCAGTCCATCGACACTGCCAACACTCTGCTTCATGCAGAAGTAAAATAAGCAGCTGCACTATTCACTTGATGGGAGGTAGGGCTGCCAACGGGTACCCGAATACCCGGACCCGTCTTGAAACCGGGTGAATCGGGTCCGGGTCTGGGTCTCAAAATTGCACCCGATAGTGATTTTCGGGTCCCAACGGGTAGACCCGAATAGACCCGATAATAAACGGTTCCAACCGGGTCCTACCCGACGGGTACCCGCGGGTAATCGGGTATTGTAATAATAATGATTTTGCAAGGTTAATTTTGTAAACTCAGAGAAGATTAGGTCAGTATATATTCATCCTTAATAACTCAACCCTCACTTTAGCCAGATCCATCTTTCTTTTCTTCCGACTGCAAGAATAACTCTCTCTGGTGTTTTTGGCTGATGATCAATAATCAATTGATTTAGTTCTGTGATACGTTATAGATCATCATGGGAAGGTACCGACGTACCATATATACTTACTTACTATCTATTTATGGTTTCATTTTTATATATTTTTCAATTTGTTTACATCTGTTTAGGGAAATTCTAAAATGGGGTTTTTACATTTGTATTGTGAAATGATGTATTACTATTATTTACGATCTATTGAATGTTTCATTATTCTGAAATTAGTTGACTATTGGTAGGCTCGGAAAAGATACCTACTTCTATGTATAAACTGCAAGTGCACAGTGTCGAAAAGCAACACAGGGCAAGCACAGGTCGAACCACAGAGACTTGGAGAGTGTAGAAGTTGATTCTAAATCCTGATTCAGAGAGTAACCAAAAGGGGTTTGATTTTGTCGATACGACGATATGATTTTCAAGTGACTGAAATAATAAAAGTAAAAGATGCAAATAACAAGATATGTAAACAATGATAATATGGATACTAGGGTATTCAAATCCACCAATAACCTATGATATGCATTCAACTTGTAATATTATTCTTGTCCTTATAGTAGATTCAAGTCTACCGTATAACTAAGGTGTTTCTCCAATGGATAATTTAATCACAACTAAAGTATTTCTCCAAAGCATTAATTGTCTAATTAAGCACAACTAATCTAAAGATCAATATTTGGTTAAGCATGAGTTGTAGCATAATCAACATAGAGATATTCTAACTACAATGGATACATGGCATACATTGTGAGAGAAAGATGTTGAAAAACTTGGATTAAATTATATCTTTAAACAATTCTAAACTTTCAAGAACAAGATACAAGATATGAATACATACCAATGAGATTAGGGCTTCATCTAAACCCTAGTAAATGAAATTAGAACATGAAGAACATTACAACAAAATTGAAATTTGATAAACTAACATGAACAAGCTATTCTTGGATGAGTTTTCAACAAAACAACCCTCTCTATTTATACACAAAAATTCTCTCACACTTGGGATCCGAATTTCACTGTAGCAACCACTCAACAATTAAACAAAACATGTTTTCTTAATTGATGGATAAAATGGAATACAATGGGGGTGAGGTGGATGTTTTGGAAAGAATCCAATGGGGTTGAGGTGGATGTTTTGGAAAGAATCCAATGGGGGTGAGGTGGAAATGGATTTGGGTCTTGGGTTTTGGATCATGGGTTTGTTTAATCCCATG